>JAOEHV020302573.1:0-11742 GCA_025447995.2 Isaurus tuberculatus | reverse complement strand
TCATCCGCTTAACACTACAGAAACCGGAGATAAGCGCCGGCTCCATGGGCCACTTGGCTCGTAAAGGATTTAGCTTTAGCTTTTGCGTTAAGCCATACAAATCAATCGATTTGAATAAATTTCTTTTAACTGTTTGTAAAATGTATTGTTTCTAAGTACTCCCAATTTCTTTGTATTATCATTTTGTTAACGTGCTGTTAAACGAGACCTTTCGCAATTTGCAACCCACAGAAAAAATTGAAAGACAAGTTGCAAAAACCTTAGAACAAATTTCTACTTTTTTACAATGTTATGCGATAGTTTGAGGAAAAAATTCTTTCGTATATTTATCAGTACTTTTAGTGTCGTAAAGCTCTTTCTATGAGCCAATAGTCAACAAAGCAGAGACTTGACTGTTTGATTCCGAAGTGAAAACAATTTACTAAACTTACCCTTAAATTGAACCTATGCATACAAATGGTGAGAAAATAATGTTTGTTTTTTTTGTAAAGAACGTTAGTAGTTTCAACGAGTCAACAGATTGCAGGATTCGTGTTAAAATAGTAGTTGGTTTCTATATCTACTCAGTAGATATAGTGAATAAGTTAGCAAATCGAATCGCACCTTTCATGATAGAATACTAGCTGGTTTCTACTAATACTCATTAGATAGTAATTAGGTAAGCCAATCAGATCGCGGTATTCGTTATATTATACTAGTTACTTTCTACTTATACTAAATAGAGAAAGATTAGGTTAACCAATGAGATTACACCATTTGTTTTAGTAAAATAGTTGTTTTCTACTAATTAACAATTAACTAACGGGTTCTAGTTTTCTATGAGTCAATAGTTGCTCAGCGAGGGGCGGAGCGCCGAGTTGACTATTTGACTCATAGAAAACGAGAGCGAGTAGTGTAATTGTTTTAGTATAAATCCATTCACATACTACCTTCAAAGAAATGGTGATTTTAATAGAACTTTTAGTCGTAAAACACTTTTGCTACGAAAAGGAACTCCTCGTGCGTGACAGTCGGCAAAGGCCACTTGGTTTGCAAACCATTCTGATAAAATTTAGACACGAAAATATATTATAGACACATTTAGCATCTTTTTCTTCGTTATTTGAAGTCACGTAAACACCATAAGTTGCAAATCATTTTTATTGCTTGCCATTAAAATTTTTCATCTTTTAATTTATTGTTGCTTTTGTTTTGTCGGGGATCGCATCGTTGACTATCACTGACTATCGTTAGTGAGTACCCGAGCCAATCAAATTGCAGGATTCGTGATAGTATTTAGGGTGGATTTATACGAACACTCAATAGATGGTAATTAGGTTAACCAATCAGATTAGGTTATTCGTTATATTGTACTAGTTATTTTCTACTTAAACTCAATAGACAGTGAGTTGGTTTCTACTAATACTCATTAGATATATAGTGGGTTTGCCAATCAGATTAAGTTATTCGTGACGGTATACTAGTTGTTTTCTACTAATACTCTAGTGAACCAAGTCTTCTGGGTTTATTTTCAGCCTTGTCAATGGGAGACGAAAATTCCAGAGCAACAATTGCAGAACTAATGCACAAATTACTTGGTGAGTTTAAAATCACGCGTTCTATCCAGACATCCTCAAGGTAACGTTCATGCAAATATAAAATACTAATAAATACTTTATTTAACGTCTTTACACGCAGGGAGTGATTGCCCAATCTCCCTAGCCAGAGGCTAATGTTTAAGCGGTCGACGGCACAGATTTTGGCGTCAAAGTCCATTATAAGGAGGGAGGAAAACCGGAGATCCCGGAGAAAAACCCTCGGAGTCAGATTGAGATCGACAAATCTCAGCCCACGTGCGAAGCCCAGGATTCGAACTTGGATCCGTAGTAGTGGGAGGCGTGGGTGATAACCACTAGGCCAACCTGACTCCCCATGCAGCCAATATGAAGTACTAGGAAAACATCTTTCTCCAGATAAAGTTAAAGCGGCCTTTTAGGCCTCATATGCATGACGTATGTTCTTGAATAGAAGCCGGTCTATTTAAGGACGGCTTCTATTGATTTTTGTTACCACTGCATTTTCTATAGTTCGAGACTTCAAACAAAGCCTGTTAAAGGGTTGTTTAGGATTGGTTAATAATTGACAAGGAAAATGTCAAGAATCCTTCGATCCATGTGGGATAACTACGAGTGACCTAAACAAAATTCGTTGTCTCGGAGAGGGCCTACCCACAGAAGAAGCCAGAGTACTGTTAAATCATGGTGCTTACTACTCCTGGAATTCCTGGAAAATTCCTGGAAGTTTGAAATTTTTTTCCAGGGCCTTGGAAAACTCCTGGAAAAACATATAATTTCCCTGTACTCCTGGAAAATTCCTGGAATTTTGTGGAAAAATTTTCAGCAGTTTTATAAACAAGCCAACACCTGCAGAAGCATCTGACTTATGATTATACTTTTTGTATTTTATGTCGACTCAATTTCAGGAAGTTTTTCTGGGGATTCTGGTCATTTTTGTCCCGTTTCCCTTCGACCGGAAGGCTGAAGAACCGCACGATTGTTTTGGTGGCGTAGTTACTCAAACAGTTACCCCTTATGATTTGGTTGAGCCCCCACTTCATTTTTGTTTTTGCCAAGCGAGAATTCGGGGTTGGTTCCTGAAAAAATTAATTTTCTACCTGGAGAACTCCTGGAATTTTGTTATTATCAGTCAGTGAGCACCATGGTTAAAAGAGTTCAATGGAATCATTGAGTTTGTACCAAGGCCAACGGTAGACGATGAGATGCGTGACGAAGGTGAAACTTTTGAAGCAGAAAATGTAGACGATTTAACAGATAAAAACTTATAGGAATGTGAAAGAGAAATTTCGTCTCAATGAAACAATTTCTTTTTTGGGTATTCCCCAAATGCGGCTTCTATCCAAGAAAGAAAATATGGTAGTGTACCTAACAAACACGCTCGGGTTCCAAGAGACAGTAAAGAATAGTAAAATCTGAAATAGCTGTTTATGGCTGCTAACAATAAGGCTTATCGATTTTAACGGTATATTCAATGGCAAGAGAGTATAAAGGGTAAGAGAGTGAATCCCCCATATAGGCTTTATTCCTAGGGTAATCCCTTTGAAGTTATTTTTAGACATGGAAGCCAGTTCTTCCGCAGATGTTACTCGTTCGTTGCGTGGATGTTTTCAAAGAAAGTCCATTTAAACATGCTTTCTGCTGTTGAACCAAAAAACTTTGAATGAAACGACATCAGGTAATTTATTTTGTTGCTTTATGAAATGTATTTTTGTTGTTTGGTAACGCTTTTCGCAAATAATTATTTTATTTATCCTTCGCGGCTTGACGACTTGAGAGAGTTTTATAAATATAATTTGTCTCGAAATATTTTTCACACTATTAATTACCTGATGTGGTTTCGTTCAAAGTTTTTTGGTTCAACAGCAGAAAGCATGTTTAAATGGACTTTCTTTGAAAACATCCACGCAACGAGCGAGTAACATCCGCGGAAGAACTGGGTACCATGTCTAAAAGTAACTTAAGAGGGATGACCCTAGTAATAAAGCCTATACGGGGCATTCAATCCTCCTCCTCAAAAAGGAGGCAAGCGTGGCCTAGTGGTCAGGACGCCGGACTTGAATGCGGTTGACCCGGGTTCAAGTCCCGTTCTGACCACTAGTTGGATTTGTCTCCGGGTAAATCCCAGAGTCAAATCCACCACGCTTTGTAAATAGCTAACTGGTCTGTCTCCTGCCAGTTGGGATTTTTAATTGTGTCGCAATTTGTGTAAAACTCGGAGATATTAGCTTTACAGCTAGCGAAAATCCGAGTATAAATAAAGTTTATTATTATTATTATTATTACCCTTTATACTCTCTTGTCTATGGTTAATGCTCAATACCAGTGTACCCTTGCTAGTGGCGACGAATACTTGATTTAATTTTTTCTGGGAGCTATGATAAAATATTTTTAAAAATTCTGTACACAAGTTTTCAAAGTTTTGATCTTAAGTTGCATCATTTATTTCAGAAAAACTACTCAGTGATCATGAAGACGACACCAAAGCGCTTCAGTTGATCATTAAGGTAAAAATTAATTTAGCATTGAAACGATTAATCAAAATTAATTTAGCATTGAAACGATTAATCAAAG
The DNA here is from genome assembly GCA_025447995.2 of Isaurus tuberculatus. NCBI lineage: Eukaryota > Metazoa > Cnidaria > Anthozoa > Zoantharia > Zoanthidae > Isaurus > Isaurus tuberculatus. Next base: position 7,615 of record JAOEHV020302573.1, on the reverse strand, counting down.
GATTGTTTTAACTATGTATATTATTATTATTATTATTATTATTATTATTATTTTATTATAGCACACTCAACAAAATTGCTCAATTCTGATCGAGAGCAGTACTGTTGAATCCCAAATAGTACTCCGCAGGAATACCTATTAAGTTTCCATGGCAACGGCGTGTAAGCAAAATCATAATCGGAAAATTTGAGCGTCAACAAAAAAAAAGGCCGACAGTCAAAACTCCAAATTAATAATCTTGAAATATAAATTTTATTGCTTTCAGTGTTGCACAAAATGAATTTGCAATTCACCACAAGTTTTTCATGATTTTTACGACTCTACTATCGCCAAAATAAAAACAGATTTTCAGTGCAACATTATCTCAGAATTCATAATTTTGTTGAATGAACTATAAACAAAAAAATCGTACGACCTTCTCGTACAATGCGTGATGAATAGATACTCGTGATTTTAAAAGTTCTTATATTGCACTCGCCTAAAGGCCCGAGCAAATTTTGAGAACTTTCAAAATCACTCGTACCTATTAATCACGAATTTCTTATACAAGAGGCTTTTTTGAGTATTTGCGTGATGCATTTAAAAGTATCAATGCGTCCGTGACATATTCATTGTCAATCAAGTGACTATGTGATACAGTACATGAACCATAACCCAATATATTTACGTTGCTTGGCATATCAGTTTCCGTGATTCATTGGTAGAGCGTCCGACTTGTATACGGAATGTCATGGGTCACAGTTTGGCTGAGTAATACAACTGAGAACTCGATTGCTAATAGGGACAACAGTAGAACACTTCCAGAAACTTACAAAATATAAACAAGTGTTAATTACTTGTTTTTGTTATTGTAAGCAATTTTTTTATATATAGTTAATCTTTTTTACCTTTTTATCTATCTCTAAGTGATATTTTTAGAGGGTCATAGTTCGCAAACTCTAACAAGTTATTGTGTACAATGTGTATAAATAGGACTGTTATGTAGCTAATGCGTTTTCGACTCGAATGCGCGCTCTCATTGGCTAAATCGAGGTCACTTGGATGAGTTCAAATCAAATGTTTCCCGGCTGGTCAACATCTCGAAAATTGTTGACCAACTGGTGAACATTGCTGTCGCGCTGTAACGTTTGAGAGCGGGAAAATTTGGCGGGAAAATTGGTGGCCGCGCGTACTAAAAGTTCGTTTTTGCAATTTTGACGTTTTCATTCAAAAACAAAAATAGAGCTCCCAAAGAAACGTTTTGCTCATCTTACAGAAGTTGAAATTGGAAAACTCCTTGTAGAAAAAGACTCTAAAAACACTCAAAACGCCACAAGGACTGCTGTATCAACTTTACGTGCCTTTTGTGATGAAACCGAGGGAGAATTTGACTTCGAACGAGCTACAAAACAAGAACTCATTAAAATTCTAATGTATCATATACGAGTTTTTTTCCTGCTGGAGATGTTGTGGTCGTGCGCACGTTTGTATCTCCACTCTCATTCTTGTAATAAATTTGTTTGTTTTTGTAATTGTGGTTTATTTTGTTTATGCTATATAACAAAACACTTAAATGACTGCTCCCTCGGGAAACATCTGTTCAGTTTCCCTCGTGAGCAGTCATTAAGTATATATTATTTAAATTTTATGAAAGCCAATAAATTTTTCTTTTAAAGATAAAGACGCACTTGTCTGTGAACTTTTGAATATTTCGCTTACAGATATATGAAGTACTGGTTCTTAATCATGGAGCACAGAGAGGTGACTTTGACATGAGGTAAGGGTAAAAAAATGAGTTGATTTTGCTAACCTACCCCTTCTTTAACCCTTTAAGCCCCAGGCAATTTATCAATGCCTAACTTCTCCTTACATAACTCAAACAAACAGTATAACTGGTAATGAGAAACTTGGAATTGATCAAGTGGAATAAGTTGTGGAAGTTGAAAAGCCAAATTCTCCCAAACTGCTTATATAGAAAGTATAGAACTCAGTTGGGAGAATTTGCCAACACGCCATTTGTCGTGTTTGGAGCTTAAAGGGTTAAAATTAGAGGTAGGGTCGGGGTTGGGGAAAGGTTAAGCTTTTTGTTTAGAGGGCAGAGCATGTTGACTGTTTTCATTAAACAGGACTAATTTGAGTGTCCTCGATGAATATATTGTTAAAAAATATTGAATTACGTCGTTGAGTAGAAACAGCGCATAAATTCAACAACTCAAGGTTTGACATGTTATATGGTCGTCGCCGTAGCAGTGAAAGCACGTGATATAATCAAATTTAGATTGAAATCGTTATGCTTGTGGGATGTATTAGTGGCTGCAAGTTTTGATACTAGTGCGTATGTACTACCTGACTTGTAAAATAGATTTTAAGTAGTGTAAGAAGCTGACGTTCTGACCGTTAGCGCTCTTCGCGTCAGAATAACTTGTTTTTCTTTTGCAGCAACGATCTTAAAAATTTTAACCTTGTGATGTCTCAACTGCTGGATTTTGATGGTCTTCAAAGTGCTGTTTAAAAGTATCTGCTGTATAAATTGCTCAGTGATTTGATATCAGCACTCGATGTGTCCATTTTAGTGAAATTTATTTTGAATGATTTAAGGACTATGGCTAAAAAATCTAAGTAGCAATTTTCCATTGAATTTCATTGTGAAAACGTCAACAAGTGAAAACAAAACATTAAGAAAAAACATAATTTTATTTAAAGTTTTCATTTCTTGAACTAAATTCTTTTTATAGATGGCGGAGTTTTACAGTGGTGAAGTTAGCGATGGAGGACAAGGTATTTAGTTACTCATGTGCTAAACTTAGTACTATGGCTAAAATCCAAAAACTTCTTGATTTAGGCAAGCAAGTAGCTGATATACTAATGCATTAGTCTGTTAGAGAACACTCCCCCCTGCTCCGAGACATAGCGGGGTTGTAAGGGGGTATAGCCGTGGAATTAGACTTTTTTAACATTGCATTACTCGGGAGACGACAACAGTAACAATTTGTCAATTATTTAAGGATTTTTGCGAGCCTTGTAACGCTATTCCTGACAGAGGGAGACTGAGTCAAGGTCCCGTGCAGCCAACAAAAATGCTCCAAAATTAAATGCATTCGCAATAGATTTTTTTTATATAGTAGCAAAAGTTTGAAAACGAAAAACGCCCTAAACACGCATGCGTAGAAAGCCATCCCCGCCATTCCTACAGGAACTTTTTCTGACGTCAACCGACAAGTAAACCGCTTTTTAAAAAAACTAAATACATCCCTGAAGATGCTCGAAATATTACGTGTTGTTATTAAACTATGAGGTCAAAGAGTTGTTTGGCAAGACTTTACTAGTTTGTTCTAAGATTCAGTTAAATACTTTTGTTGTTTTGAAATGACCATTAAATTTTACTTATTAACAGAGAGTGAGTTCATTACAGGGAAATCTCAGACCGAGGCCTTGTTGTAATGACCGAGCGATAGCGAGATCATGACAAGAAAACAGAGGTCTGAGATTTTCCTGTAATGACCGAACGGACGAGGTTAGTAAGTTATTTATAATACGGAAGAAAACGAAAAAACCACCGGAAGTTAATTTTAATATCCACTTGCGCGCGCGCACTCATTTCAAACGATGTTCATTCAGCCGAATCGGCAGTCGTCACGAAAAACAGGCAAAAATGATTTCTTCAAAAATGAACAGTCAAAAATATATGTCAAAAAAAGTAAAAATAAAAAAAAATCTCATAATGACCGGTTATTATGAAATGTCATAATGACCGGTCATTACAGGGAAATCTCGCCCTCCCAGCAGCCAATCAGATTGCAGGAAACTATTTACCTATATAATAATCTTACTTATCTTTATCTGTTATCCAAAAGCTTGGAGGAACAAAGAAGAGAGTAAGAGGACTATTGATTGAACGCGTCAAGTTACAGCATGAGGTGAGATCTCATTAACAGCAAAAGCAAACTTTATTTAGCTCAATTTTAAATTCAGGGTTCATTTTTTGTAAACCTTTTGAAACTGAGATGCATTTTTCCAGGACTCGGAAGTTATTGGAAAAATTCTTTTAAGTCTCAGAACTATGAAAAAGTTTGTGGAATTTTGTATTTTGCAAGCCCAGCTTTACCGTGCTAACAATCTGTTTCATTCTTCCATATGTAACCCTCGAGCACAAACATGTACTGCGGTTTTTCTCACAAGAATTGTAGGTACATAATGTATCGATATAACGAGCAACACTTTATTTTCTAAATGGTGCCCTCTTTCAACACTTGCGTCGGCATAACGTTAAATGACACTCGACATATTTTCTTTTATTTGCTCGGTGGGGCTTCTGAAATTTGAGCCAAGATAACTTGGAAAGTTTTGAAATTGTTTTTGAAATTTTAACACAAGAACTTGTATGAACCCTTTAAACTTGTTAGTACACGTTAAAAGAAGAAAAATGGCCCTTTGCCAGGAGAAGTGAGCTAACACATAGTTTAAACATTGTCTAAACATATATTTACAAATGGGATCCGAGCCTGTTTGTTGGCCATGACGTTCTTATGAGGTCCAATAAGGTCGAAACAAATGTTCAAAGCTGTTATAGTATTAAGCCTCACTATATTCCATCTTAGATTTCAGGGAAACGCGATCTACCCACATTGCTCCAGTGCCACTGGCTGCAAGTAAATGGCATTACTATGCATGCCCTATCTTTGACGTGATTTTATTTTTTGCTGTAGACTTGACGTTTCAAATTTGATTTGCAAAAAGTTGTTTTATCAGTTTCTGATACTTAATTTTTTTTTATATTTTTTTTTAGTTTGCTCATTACATTTTGTAACCAAGTTCCAAAATTGCCGTTTTCTCCTTAAGACATTAATCGAGTCACTACGACCGTTCCTAGCGTGAAAAGAAGGGATATGTACTTATAATATCTTCCAGAAGTTGGCAAACTATAAGAGTTTCTTTCAAAAATCTCGAAATTATTGGGTCACTCCTAAATCTTACATTCAACCTTTAACCCTAACCAAAAACCAACCTTCGCTCCCCTGACATAAAGCAATACCTTACCCACACCCTTAAGGCTAACTAACAACAGCCTACCATTCCCATTCCTATAACGCAACTAACCGTAACCGACAACCAAACTTCCCTCCCCTTACATAAAGCATTACTTGATGCCAACCTCAAACCCTAACTGACAATCTACTTACCCCTCCCCTGAGTGTAAAGTTATATCAAACCCCAACCTTGACTCTTATCCTGACCTAAGAGAGGGATAGATGGGTAGTGTTAAGAAACTACTTTTTCTTAGTTACCTTGAATAAGATGTGTTATACAGTTTAACAATTTTCTTTAACATTTATTTCAGATGCGAATTTTAGATAGAGGTTCAACTCAACTTACTACTCTACACAAGGTCTTGATGGAAGACTTACTAAGACTTGCCACCAGTCATTACTCGCAGGTAAGACCTTTCCGTTTACTTTTAGAAAGTAAATACCATTACTAAGGCTACGACCACTAAAACTGTGTTATTGAGAGATTCTGGAAGAGAAAATTGTAAACATTTGTCAAGACTCGCTTGAAGTTTTCTTTCTCGACAATCCTCTAAATAGAAGTTTTTACAGATTACGTTTGTAAATGTGTTATGCCTTGAACATTCCACTGTAGGTTCGCATCAAAGCCCAAAAATCACTCAGCTCGTGCATTGATACGTTTGATTATCTAGCGAGGACACTTCTCCCGTCTGTTTTGGAGAAACTTCAGAATAAATCTGACGTCACCCATGAAGAGTTCAAGGTTTGTTCAAAAGAAATAGAAATAATGATAAAAATTATACTATTAATGTTATTTTTATCAATGATAACAAGATGAATTGATAGTAAAGAGATTGGGTGATTAGGTCATGATAATAAGCAGATAAGGTAATGAGGATAAGTAAACACGAAACGGACATATGATGGCGAGGGCAAGATGATAAGTAACGAGAATAATTTGATGAGGTTATGATGATATGGCAATGACAATACGCTGATAAGGATAAAGTGCTAAGGTAATGAGGTTAAGGTGATTAGATGATAACGTTAGGATCTTGTGATAAGGTGATTAGGATCTTGTGATAAGGCAATTAGGATCTTGTGCTAAGGTGATAGGATCTTGTGATAAGGCGATTAGGATCTTGTAATAAGGTGGTTAGGATCTTGTGATAACGTGGTTAGGATCTTGTGATAACGTGGTTAGGATCTTGTGATAAGGTGATTAGGATCTTGTGATAAGGTGGTTAGGATCTTGTGATAAGGTGATTAGGATCTTGTGATAAGGTGATTAGGATCTTGTGATAAGGTGGTTAGGATCTTGTGATAAGGTGGTTAGGATCTTGTGATAAGGTGATTAGGATCTTGTGATAAGGTGGTTATGATCTTGTGATAAGGTGATTATGATCTTGTGATAAGGCGATTAGGATCTTGTAATAAGGTGATTATGATCTTGTGATAAGGTGATTATGATCTTGTGATAAGGTAATTAGGATCTTGTGATAAGGCAATGAAGATCTTGTGATAAGGTGATTAGGATCTTGTGATAAGGCAATTAAGATCTTGTGGTAAGGTATTAGGATCTTGTGATAAGGTGATTATGATCTTGTGATAAGGTGATTAGGATCTTGTGATAAGGTGATTAGAATCTTGCGATAAGGTGATTAGGATCTTGTGATGAGGTGATTAAAATCTTGTGATGAGATGATTAATATCTTGTGATGAGGTGATTAGGATCTTGTGATAAGATGATTAGGATCTTGTGATGAGAAGATTAAAATCTTGTGGTGAGATGATTAGGATCATTTGATAAAATAATGAGAATAAGGTGATTAGGATCTTGTAATAAAGTGATTAGGATCTTGTGATAAGGTGATTAGGATCTTGTGATAAGGTGATTAGGATCTTGTGAGGAGGTGGTTAGGATCTTGTGATAAGGTGATTAGAATCTTGTGATAAGGTGATTAGAATCTTGCGATAAGGTGATTAGGATCTTGTGATAAGGTGGTTAGGATCTTGTGATAAGATGATTAGGACTTGTGATAAGGTGATTAGGATCTTGTGATGAGGTGATTAGGATCATTTGATAAGGGAATGAAGATAAGTTGATAAGTAATAAGAATTAGGTAATGACGATAATTTGATGTGGATAAGGTAATGAGGAGAAGTTGATTAGAAAATGATGATAAGCTAATAAGAATAAGGTGAAGATGATAAGGTGATAAGGTAATGATGAGAAGGTGATGAAGATATGGTAATGAGATTTTGAGAATAAGATGATCAGCAATAAGGATGAGATGATAGAGTAATGAGGATAAGTTGAGGAGGCTAAGGTGATAAGGCCATCAGGATAAGTTTGTAAGAATAAGTGGTTTGGTTGAGGTAAAGATGACAAGAATAGACTAATAAGGTAGTGAGTTGAATTAAGATGCTACAATAATGGGGATACGTTTATATGGTAATTAGGATAAGATGATAAGGTAACAAGGATATATCACTTGAGGCTAAGGTGGTAAGGTAAGGAGGACAGGGGCGGATCTAGGATTTTGAAAAGGGGGGGGGGCACCACGAGCGCCGAAGGCGCGAGTGTTCTTTCTAGGGGGGTCTGGGGGCATGCACCCCCAGAAAATTTT
>JAOEHV020302469.1:0-11742 GCA_025447995.2 Isaurus tuberculatus | reverse complement strand
AAACATTTCAACCTTGAGTTGTCTAAATTACAGTTGAAACGTCAGCTCCTTACACTACTTACGGTGATGATCATAAAAATTTTAACGTTGAAAAAAATATCGACAGGAAATGAAGAAGGAGCTAACTCTCAGCCGATTTTAATTGGTTTTTTATATTAAAAACGTGGAAAAAAACAATATCGGCTCAGTAATTGCAAAACAGTCTAAAAAAAAGGAAATCGAGATAAACTGGTTCATACAAAAAACGTGCATAGACAGAATATTGGGTCATTAACCGCCAAAAAGTCTACAAAACTAAAAAGAAAATATTCGACCTCAACACTTCATCAACTCATCAACTTGTCACACATGATTGACTTGACAATAGCCAGGCAATACACAGAAATAGTTAATTGACCACTGCTCGTTTTAGATTGATATGTCAGTTTTCGGGCTGCGTTACGAGATGAAGCGCTCTTGTTGATTACATTTGTCTACACCTTGCTCTGAACCGATCTTCTTTAGTCTATCATCTTTTCCCTCACGCAGAGTTGTTAATGTGAAAAGTTGAAATGGCACTAAGTCTACAACAGCGGACTTTTCAACAAACCTACATAAACCTGAAACGAAATATAATTCTTTCTCGCCTACTTTAAATAGCAGTAAATTGACAAGTCAGTTCTTATTGTAAACATCTTTGGGGTATTTAGCCGTTACTATGCCATACGGTGTTGCTTTGCCAGCTTTTGTTTTGAACACACGAAAGTCGCAATCAATTCACATCTTTTTGCTCCGTTTAAAAAGTCAGAGTTACTCAGTTACTTTCGAAAAAAAGTCAAACTCAAAATCTGTTGAAACAAAGACCATTTCTTCAATTCGCAATTCAAGGCCAACAAAATAAATGGTCACTTTATAGAGTTTCATCACCGAATTTCATCAATATTTCAGAAGTTAGAATAACACCAATGTAAGACGAATAAAATGAATGAGCAGGATAATGTGTTTGAATAAAGAAAACACGACTTATTTTTTTTTATTCTCATTTTCCTATCATAAGGACAAACTAAAGTGGTTACTGAAAAGGTATTAGCTGTGGTTCAAAAGAACAACATCGACTATTTCAAACATTTCACGAAAATAAAAACTGAGGTTCATAATCATATATAAAGTTTTGATAACTAGTTCAAAATCTGTGATATTATTTCCTTTTGCGGTAATTGGAAAAAATGAAATGGACACTTTACATAATTTTATCAACTGATTCAAAAGTTAGGAAGTTTCAAATTTCTGTTAAACTGGGCTTAAATGAATAATTGTATGTTCTAAGAACGCATACTGGTTTTCTATCGAATCTACGCTGGATATCTTAATCTGTCATTGACCACTGGTTTAAAAAAGTGTCCAGAACAGTTAACTAATTCCTTCCTGCTTTGGTTTATAAAATAAATTAAATTTCATGACAGATCATATCCGAATTTAAAATCTCTAAAAAATCACACGCGGGTTTTTTTTTCCTCGCTCAAAAGAATCATTTCTGAAATGAAATAAAATGACTCTCGATTTCTTACAAATTCTTTTTCATCTAAGAAAACAATAGCAGAGCAGTATACTCGTTGCCAAAAGTAAATTTCGTTTTGACCGGAAATCGCGGTAGAATTTGTCCCCCACCTGCTTGTAAACCGGAAGTTAGAATCTGGATCAAGTCATATCAATTCTAATGCCTTTTTGACAAGACGCAGGGCGCATAATGCCACATGGGTCTCTCTCTTTCTTAATAAAAAACAGATGTTGTCCATTTTCAGGTCCGAAAAAGAAGAAAAAAGAATATCTGAAAAAGAACCGGCGCCATTTCTGCGGCTGCACAACAATATCAAACTGTTTTCGCTCTGAGGCGACAAAATCGTTCCCTGTTTAACGCTGCAATTCATTTCTACCGTGTTAAGCTCTTATCGCCTTGACACACACACTAAGCCCTTTTTTAGATTATTTATTTTGATCTGATAAACTAAACAGCTTTGTCTTGCCCTATCTCCGCATAATTGATAATATACTTATAAAGAATTCACTGACAAATGATTGTCTAAGTTCCTCATAGAACTCAACTATTTCCTTTGTCATACGAATATTCCTCCATATACTTCCGCCGTTTTTTAACGACTTTCCTTTGAAGCGATGAAATCAACAGACCTTTTATCTCAAATCAATATTTTTTTCCTGAGTAAACAGATCCCGCCGCGTTGCGCATGAAGTTAAGGACTTAATATTATGCCTTAGATGAACTCGATGGCTCGTCCGATGGGCTATAAGCGATTGAATAGCTATCAGCTTCCCCGCATCTTTTGATAGTAAACAACACGTTACGCTCAAAGTTTTGAACTTGGAAGTCAATGAACCGTAGTAACAGTAAATGAAATTGAATTTCTTCCGTGACATTGCGATAACATCTTTTTGATTTAGAGGCGGGGCTGAAGAATTAGCAGTTGTCATCAGCTTGCTTGTTAAACATCTTTCAGATACAAGAACGTACATGAGCTTTCAAAAGAATAAAGCAAAAGAGACTTTGCTTTGACGTTTTATTCAATAAGTCACAGGTGACTCAAGCCCGCGTGGGTCCATATCATGTCATATTTTCATCCTAATTTCATGGATCGGTCGGGAAGCCATGAAATCAGCCTGGACATTAAAGAAAGATTTTTGATAGAGAAGTTATTAATGAAATCGCCAGTTTCAATAGGCCAGACACTCGCTATATGTAGCACGAATTAGAATATAGAAGTTAACAAGCTCGCCCAAATAATCGGCTATAATGTCTTACATAAATAAACTGGCAGCCTAATGTGAAAGTGAATATTGAAATATAGCCCCCCAGAAAGCACCCTCAAAGGGCTTCGCCTGCTGTATGCACATTTCAAGTTCAGTAGGTATTAACAAGATCTAACTGTTCAGCTGCTGCCTGTTGCAATTTGCATTCACATTACATGGTGTCTCATCATTTTTCTTGTATTCACCTTGCTGGGACCAAGGAATAATCTGATTTGAATAACGCGAGCGGGACAACTGTCTCAACACAAAAGATAAGAAAAGAAAAAAAAAAGCATCATGTGCAAAATCCACTCTGGAGGTTGACCCTCATTGGGCATGCGCTGGCTCATTATGGCGTTGAGTGATTGGTCAGTTAAAACTGTTACGAAAACATATCAAGCAAGAAACCAATGAAGTGTTACTATAATCGTCAAGCTGTGCGCTCAGCAAAGAACACGGATGCAGCAAGTAGGAGATCGACACATTTATAAAGAATAGCTGAGTTGCTAGCCCGTGACATCGAACTCCTGGAGGAGCTACAAGTACAAGGTAGAAAAGGTTCGCGCGGAACAAATATTACTAGTTAATCAAGCCGAGTTGTTGTCCTCTCATGGATAATTTACCGATGTATCAAGCGTCCCTCGTTCACCAGCCAGTCGGTGATTATTTTGATGCCGGGAAAGAGTCTACATTAGGGCGACCTAATCCATTTATGGACGCTAATCCAACTATGATTTCTCGAAGCCCTCTCAACTTAGCCCCACATCGTCTGCCAGAATCGATGGTCGATACTAAACCGTTACTAACGAGTCAACAGAGTAACTTTGGATACGCTCCTCACACCGATGTGGGAACTGGGAGATCGTCTTGTACAGTTCAAAGCTACGCTGGTAGAGAACTGTTTCGCCATACAGAACATAGTCACAATCACCTTTCTGCAGTGTCAAACCCGCTACCACATGGACACCATTCGCTTTACGACTCCATATCAATGCCGACTGGATCCTCTAGATATCCTCAATGCCACGCGATGGACTCTTCTATGCATTCTCCAAACTATGGTCCCCTCTCGCTTCACCAGTCAAAGCCAGAAGTGAAACCATTACACCGTAACTTTTACCCTACAAACATGGCTATGGGAGCCGACACCGAACCAGTTCAAAGAGCTTTTCGTTTTCCACAAAACGATGTATTCACTCGGATGCCTGATATGTATACAGCACAAGCGCCTTACGGTTATGAGCCACATCATCGACCGCCTTTAACTCATTCGTACTTTCCATGGCCGAGTCAAGCCACAAACAAGATTCTGATCTGCGAATGGATCGATCAACAGCAGTTTAGTAAGAATAAGGTTTGTGGTAAACAGTTCACAGCTATGCATGAGATCGTTCGGCACTTGAATGATGAACACGTGAGCCAAAATGAGTCCCCTCTTCATGTTTGCCACTGGAAGAACTGTACAAGAAGCGGGCTACCTTTTAAAGCAAAGTACAAACTTGTGAATCATATACGAGTCCACACTGGCGAGAAACCTTTTCCTTGTCCCTTTCCCGGGTGTGGAAAACTGTTCGCACGATCAGAAAACTTGAAAATCCACAAACGAACTCACACAGGAGAGAAACCATTTGTCTGTGAGTTCGCTGGATGTGATCGAAGATTCGCGAACTCAAGCGACAGAAAGAAGCATTCACACGTTCACACTTCAGATAAGCCATACAACTGTAAATACCAAGGATGCTGTAAGAGCTACACGCATCCGAGTTCGCTGAGAAAGCACATGAAACTCCACGGTATTTCTCCTTCACCTCCACACAGCTTAACACACGACGATTCAGGAGATGAACAAAGCACTCTTCGTACACCTTCTCCTACAAGTACACTTCATGGTCAACTAACGGGTATAAACAATGGTTTGAATCAAAGTTCCACGAACAGTGACTCAGCCGAAAGACATATTAATACCAACTGGTACTAAAGGCTGCTAGTAAAAAGTAAGAGAATGATTGTATAGCTGTAGAAAAACTGTCACCTTTCACTAATTTTAACACTTAAATATATTGTACAAATTAAATATCGACATAACATAAAAAATTTGATTTCTACTGAAATAGATTTGTCAGAATGAAGCCACTGAATTAATTCTTTGTATTTTGCTAACTTTCAAAAAAAAAGTACACCAACAACTTCGAATTCTTTAATTAACTAAACGAAAAATTTTATAACTAAAAGTTTGACGAAAAATATACCTTTGGTATCCTGGCGAAATCAAACTTACTTGAAAATGTTAGAGTTAAATGATTTCAAAACATCTTTAAGAAACAAAATTAAAAGTGGATAATGTCGTACATAAGGGGAAAAAAAGGAATTGTTTTAATGAATTTATTTAATAACTCTAAAGTAATTTTATACATCAAACAGCTAACTTAATCAAATTTCCTTTAAATTTCTAGGCTATCATATTCGTGATTTGAGTTGGTTTATATCTTCGAAGTAGCAGGACATACAGCAATGCGTGTAGGAATGAACTGTCTAACTATCGCCTCCTGTTTCTCAAATTCAAATACTTATTCAATTTTTCTTTATTATCCTGTATCTGGACTCGTAAAAACACATTTTTTTCAAACGCAAAAATTGAACTGACATTCACTTCTCCATGGTGTCGCCATAAGTGTATTGATTTCTGATATTCGCGAGTAAATCTTTTTGAAATAGTTTTAGTATACTGGTAAAAGAAACTCAAAAAGTATGACTTTAGGTTTCTCAAATCTAAATACTATACAAGTTTGTTTTATAATTATGTATCAGACTCCTAAAATGACAAATGTGTTTCAATGTATGGAAAAACTAAACTGAAATCCATTGTACCAACGGTAGATTAAGTCGCCATACAAGATTGACCCTTTCTCCTTTTCAGTTATACGTTATAAATCTTTTTTTGTGGAATTCTAGACTTTTTGTAAGAGGAACGATGAAAAGTTTAGCTTTTTTTGTTTGAGTTTAAAATACAACTCGATGTTTTTAACAAGTTAAGAAGTAAATAAAATAATTCTAGCTGACGGTATGAATATTTCCAACGTGACCTAAAGCATCTTTCAAACGCGTATTATATAAGATTGAGAATGAGGTAAATCAAATCAGCTTAAGAAGAAATGAGACGTTTTGAAGGTTTCCTCTGTGTAATATGTCATCTAAAGCCGCTTTTGAAACTGTCCACGACAAACAAACAATAAAACTACTAAAATATCTTTACCACACAAGCAGAGAGTGCAGTACACTATTGTCACAGCTCTGTTATTGATCAGATTAGAGTCAAAAATGAAAGTTTGTACTATTAAAACTTAAACACACAATGATTTAAAATGGACATTAGTTTTTGACAAGGCAGTCTTGGAATAGCTTTTAACCATTTTATGCCCAGTGGTTTTCATACTGATGGCTAATTAGTGCTTTATCCTAACACACAGTTAACAGGTATATAGTATGATAGACATCTTCAAGAACACTCTATAATACTCTGACACGAAACCTAACGATAATAACAGACAGTAACCCACTGTGGAACAGGCTATTTGTCGAATACACTACTGTATTCTTTGTATTGCCCATAGACAGTAAAAAGCGCATCTTTTCTATTCTTTTTTTTGTTATTTTCAAGCATTTGAACCTTATGGTATTTGTTGGCAAAAAAATGTGTTTGTTCGGTTTTTGAATTTTTTTGTTTTAAAGGGAAATTTTTGTGCTGGAGTTTAAAACTTGTTTTCAAATTTCCAGAAAAGTACCCAAAAAGACTATTATTGTAAATTGAAATGTTTCATCTCAACTAACACACTACAAAATTAAGAGTAAGGGTATGAATTGGAGAGCACGAATATAATGAAACTATAAAAAAAAGTTGAATAGTATTCCAAAATGTAAAAAAAAACCATGATCTACTTCCCCCTTAGAAGTAATATATTAATTATAATAACTCCACGAAGAAACTTAAAACACGCCACTAATTTCAGTCAATTTTCTACACAGAAATAAATTAATTTCTGAAATTTCTATTCACGCAAGCTAAACCCACTTGATAATTTAAAAAGTTGTACTTTCTGACTATTATACCTAGGCAAGAACTGAAAAACAGAGGAAAACACCTTTCTTTCTGACTAAAATGATTTAATTTACGATGTAAAACATGATTTATGATTAGCTGAACTGTTTTCAAAACGATTCTGATTTTTTAAAAAAGTTTTTTAATAAGTTTAGAGAATAGATAATCAACAAGCAAAGGTGTTTCTAAAAAGACAATCACAAGTTAGAAGTTTGTTTTCTAAAGGTCTTTTACTCTAAGAAAACTGTTTTAAGATGACGTTTGACTGCAGGGGTTTCGCAAATGTATTTAAATAAAATGAATTAATTCTTAAAAAGGAAGGCGTGCATATTTTCTATGGTTAAAGTGCCGACTTTTCGTCTTTGCATGGAAATTTTAATGTCATTGTTCAAGACTTTTTTCCAGTCTAAACGTCTTGTCAATAACAAGTGCAGAACTGAAAATGGCTTTAAAACGTTCATCAAAGACAAGAAGAAAATGAAAACTTTAGCATAGCATGAAACTATAAAATATCCACATGACTTGGGAAAATTTTGTAAAGTGAACGTGGGTTTTGCAAGCAAATTAGCACTTTATATACAAATTTAAAACTGGTTTCTTTAAAATCTGTTGAGCCTTATGTCCGACAGACTACAAATTTCAAAACCAAAATTGTAATTTAACTAAACAAGGAGCACGAACTGAGTGACGCTATTTTCTTTCATAAAAATTGAGATAATCGAATCACCAAAAGCAAAAATTATATTAAAAGAGAGCTTTCTTTCAAAATGGTGTGTTCACATGAAAAATACATAATAATTTTGATTAAGAAGGAACCATTTTATAGAGGCACGCTTTAATGGTCAAGATGAGTTAAAAAGCGCGCAGAAACTTTGTGATTTACGGCAACTGTTACAGTTAAAATCCGGAACTTCCCGAAGCGAATTTTCAATGGCAAAGGAAACGATTGAATAGACACGAATACAAGCAAAAGGCGCTGGTTTGGTTTCATAAACAACAACAGTTTCTCCCAGTAGATCAATTATTTTTCTTGTAAAACGCGTTAACAAACCACAATAGGTAGAATTTGCCAGCTATGCAGATGAACAGAATTGGAGTTTACTTGCCACAGTGCTGACAGTGAAATGGTGTTTATTATCGATTCACTCTACAAATGTCGCTCTTTGATATGTTTTCATACAGTTTTGAACTGTTTTCACTCATTATCTTAAGAAACTGAATAGCTATTCTTTTGTATTATCACCTTCAACTGAAACACGCGATGAAAGTGCATCCTATTGAACAAAAAATCAAAAGGATCATGGAAAAATTTGATTTTTCTAGAGTTACGAATAAAACGCGCTAACTACTTTACAACCATATGGTATTACTGAAATGGTATAAAATTTCTGTTTGGTCAGTCCATGGGGTCTATAACAATTCAATTCGTTTTTTCCCGGGGAGTTTGGTATGCGAAAGAGTAGAAAAACTTTCATTACAGCTTAAAATTTATTTCTCATGTTATAATTTTACACACGCTCCTCGAAGTATTATTACTCAAAATATCTTTTAAAAAATTTTCTTTAGATTTAAATATATCTTATTACAAATGACAGAAGAAGAGGAAATGTTTGTTAAAAATCCTCGGGAGCAAAAATGTTTAAAGATGGCTCAATTTACAATCCGTTTTTAAATTTTTTAGTTTGGATTCTGGTGAAAAAATTCTGTTTTTCAATGTCGGTTAAACATGACTTTTCAGAGAGAAATCGTTTATGGCTATGCTTCCTCAAAAAAATTTGATTTCAAATTGGTTTATTACAAAGAGATATCAAGAAAAAGCCGATATCAAAAAGAACAGTGGAAGTTTTTACAAAACAGACAAATTGCTGTTTTTTCCTATTTACCGTTTTATTCATAACTTTAGGGCATCTCAATTAGCCTACCATTAGGTACCTGAAGTATACAATAAATGTCTTTTATTCATTCTAGTTTATTACCGTTTAAGGGCTATTTTAAAATTTCCTTTCGTTTTACAGCACAAACAAGTCCATGGCGAAAAATTCCTTTTCGTCTAAAACGCTTCTTTTGACGCCATACTCCAAACATCACCCGTAAATTTTCATAATGAAGTTTTATTGCTTTAGAAATTTGACGTTTTCGCTGAGTCTATGGTATAATCAAAACAACAGTTGTAAAGCAATGGCTCCCACAGCTGTACGCACCTGTTTGATCACAACATGAAAAAAGAAAAAAATAATAATGTCTCCATTAAATCAACGATGGAAAATGAATTGAAATATAAATGTTTTGGCTCCATTTGAATAAAAAAAATACCTTGTTTACTCTTTACAAACGCTAAACCAATTTAATGTTATTCCTTTAGCCAATATCCGTTTGACTAAGTAAAATAGAGAGCTGTGGAGAATTGCACAAAAGAGCTAGTCACTTAAGTTTAAAAATAGCTTTTGATTTTGGTTTTATAAACAAAATTAATTCTGAGGATGATCTCGCTTATAGTTGAAGTCGTAAATTTAGTATTCTGAAAAGCTTCTATCGACAACTCGTTTTTTAACAGCCCAAGTGAAAATAAAACAAAATTTGTGAGATATCCCCTTAAACTCTTAACTTCGTCTTAAACTCGCATCTTTAAGATAGTTATTCGTGTTTTTTCCTTTCAAGCTATTGACACTAGAATTCGTTCAATAGCCTTTAAAAACTAATGAAGTTCTTTAGAGAGTATGTATATACAATGCGCAATCAAGACATTCAAGATTGAAAATTGTATGATTATTGCAATAAGCAACGTTTCGCGCTACAAAGTACCCGCGTCAGGTCCTTATACACACCTTATGAAAAAGTTCCTAAAAGTTACAACCTTAAGTTCTCTAACTCGCTAGATTTATTTAAAACAGAGGTAAAGAAAACTTGAAAAAAAGTCTCTAATTCTTGGTACTTAGGAATTACCGATAGATTTCGAAAGGCCCGCTGGAATTAAGTTTTCGCGACTTTCTAGAAGTTTTAAAAGCAGTTGACTGTTTACTGATTTAGTTCCAAAAATATTTTGTCTTATTGCTTTGAACAGAAAATTAGTTTAGAAAATTTAATTTATACGGCATTTACGATACTCTGAGGAGTGCACAGAGCAGTTTAAACTCACTCCTATAAAACATGAACTATGCATTTACGTGCAGAACTAAAAACAAATATATCCTGTTTTAAGGTGATGAAACTAAACTAAAATGCAACTTTGAAAAACTTTTACTTGAAAAAACTTAGCTTAAACTTTGAGCAGAGCGAAAATTTTAGTTTATCCCGAAAAATGTCACAATTCATGTAAATAAAACTGAGTTTCATGCATTATGAAATACGTACACTTAGAAAAAACTTAGCTTATGATATTCCTATTATTTGAGCAGTCCATAAGTTTGAATTCAGTACTAAAGTATTACCTAGTTCATGTTGATAAAACTGAATTTACATGCAGAATTTGAAAACTTACTGCTAAAAAAACGTATCTTAAAACTTTTAATATGCTTTGAGGAATGCATCACTTTAAAGTTATTCCAAAAATATTTCCTAATTCATATTGATAAAAGTAAATTCTCATAAAGATTGAAAAACGTATACACTTTTTTTTATTAAGAACATACTTAATAAGAACAGTGAGGCTCAAATCGCCCGAAAAATAAGAACAAATTAAGAACATTTGAGGCTCAAATGAAAATTTAAAAATAGAAAAAATAGCAAAATGAGCGTGGCAAGTAGTCGTCACAAAGAGCATCACACATTAAATAAATTTCGTTACTTATTATTTTAATACAAGTATACTCCAGCTGTAGGAACTACATGTACTGTCATCTGCTGTAATATACACAAAAATTTACGCCCGAAAAATAAGAACAAAATAAGAACAGCCAATTTTTCTAACCATCTACAAAAAATTACATTTATGCAATTACAAACATAAGTTCTAAAATCAATGAATTACAGCTTAAAACACTTTCTGAGAGGTTACTAGCCTAAAAAATTGTAAATTTTTGTTGTGTCGAATGATTTTCTCACTTGTTCCAAGGCATTTATTAAAATTTTACCTTCAAAGTCTAGCGTGCTCCAAAACAACATATCCTGCGCCCCTTTTCAATCTTCAAAATTTAATCCATCGAAGGCTTTCTCTGCAAGTCTTTTAGAGTATATGATTCTAATTCGCGCTTGCAACTAAAATACCTGTTCAGAGAAGAAGACATGCTGTTTCTGTGACTAAGCGATTTGTTATATCATCTTTAGGTCTTTATTTTCACACTGAAAAGGTTTTAAGTCAGCAGCCCTACTGTCTCATGCCGTCATTCACCCTACTTCATGATGTGACTTAACAGTGATCGTCTCTACGGGTACAAGACGTGTTTTTTCTGAAAAGACTAAAGCCTGCTTCACACTAGCGACGTATAAGGGTATAAGCGCAATCGTAATCACAAGCGCAAAGACCTTCACACTAGAAGATTTCTGACATAAGCGCAATCACAAGCGCAAGACAAGCACATGAAAAACAAAATTTTCCTTTTTTTTGCGTTTGCGCTTGCAATTACGTCGCTAGTGTGAAGCAGGCTTAAAAGATTAAACGCTTCGCTAGAAACTCAGAGAACAAGAAGGGCAGACCATGCAAAATGCCCAAAAATAGAGCGGATATCATCACCAACTCTCTAACCTTCCAAAAATTGATTTAAACAAGCTTAAAATAAAAAAATATAAGAAATAAATCGCTTAGCTCGAGAAGAAATAATTGGTGTTATTCGTTCTAACTTATCACTCGATGAAACCCTATAAAGTGACTATTCATTTTGTTTATCTTGAAGAGTAGAAATGATTGGTGTTATTCATTCTAACTTTTG
>JAOEHV020302373.1:0-11743 GCA_025447995.2 Isaurus tuberculatus | reverse complement strand
CACTAAAAACAAGTGAACCCCAAACTTCAAAGTCAAGTCAGTTTATGGATCGTAAGAAACACAAGCACGGATTAAAAGCTTAAGCCTGGGTTAGTGCTAATCGACCTTTGAACAACCGGGCCCAGGGTAGAACTTTGCAGAAGTTGTCTTAAATGCTCCAAAACACCTCAAAAATGGTAAATAAGCTATAAGGATCATAGCTAATTATTGATTTAACATTTAATTTCAATAGAAAACTATATTTGTCTTTTTTGACAAACATCTGATTTACGCAACTTTGAAATTGCTCTTTGGTGTTGGAATGAGAACATAAAATTAAAGCACAAAGTATGAGTTTCATGGCAGGACTGTGAGTGTTTGCATGTATTTTAGTACTTTAAAAAAACATGGCAACTGTGTTTGTACAGGCAAATACAAACTGAGTTGCGTTTGGGGAATTCGAGAGCTGATAGTACAAACACGAGACCAAGTTACTATTACTTTTAGCTTTAGTACTACCATTGAAATATGATATATCTTTGTTTATTTTTATTTCTATTAGTAATGAATCCAGTGTTGGTGAAGCAATAAAAAAGTCTGGACTGAAAAGAGAAGAAGTCTTTGTTATAACAAAACTGATGTCCAGTGGCCATGGCTATGATGATTGTAAAAAAGCCTTTCACGAGAGTTTGAAAAAGTAAGATGAGCTTCATAAATCATGTTTACGCTTTCTGAATGACTTGGCTTCTAAGATTGTATAGCAGAGATGACCAACTCCTTAAATTCTAAAAGAGGGATATTTTTTCTGAACTAGAAGTTTAGTTTCAGAATTCAGACATTTCAGCACATCATCATCATTTGTCATCACCACTGATCATTGCTATTCTCACCATTTATCCTTCACCAATCATCACCCATCATCTGTCATCATCATCATCAGTCATCAGCATCATCATTCTCATCCATCATCTTCATTATCACTTATCATCATCATCATTGTCACCTTCATTGCCCATCATTATCACCCATCATTGTCATCATTAACCATCATCATTATACCACCCATCATCATCATCATCATTGTCTTCATTGCCCAACATCATCATCATCATCACCCATCATTGTCATCATTAACCATCATTATTACCACCCATCATCATCCTCACCACCCTTCATAAATATCAGCATCATCATCACTCACTACATGTGGGTTAGATGGTTTTTCTCTTGAAGTCTTCATCTAGCTGCAGAGCCTCATATCTTCAATTATTAGATGTAACCAATCTTTGCATAATCTTTGATCCCCTCTTTAGTTACTCCCTACTTGCGATCTTCTCCTTTTTTTAAAATTTTAGATTTTTGGAGCCTTCTAGTTTAATCAAAGGGGCTACTAAATGAATTTACAATATAACTTCATGTGTAGCTAGCTCACTGATTTAGGTTTTTTTACCTTTTTTTTATTGGGGAGCAAAGTATCTAAAAGGAAAAATCTTTAGAATATCAGAAAGGAATGGATGCAGCACACATATGAAAAGGAAAGGTATATAAACTGATGATGCTTTGGAATTGGATTGTTGCAAATGGACAGCTTTCAGTAATACAAATGCATATAATTTTTATACACATTTTACAAAGTCCTTTTTAAATGGAATCTCACCAACAAGGACAAATACACCTTCTGTAATAACTATGAAGAGACTGTCAAGCATTTGTTATACAGTTGTATTTACACAGAATCCTTCTTGATAAAAGTTTACGAATGATTGAAAACTTTTCAAATTTCTCTGGAATCAATCAGTGAGATTATGGCGGTGTGGTTGGTGCAGTCGGTAAGATCTCTGCCTTCCAACCACAAGGTCCCAGGTTCGATTCCTCGGCTCTGCAAAAATTTGAACCTTTGTCTGACCTTCTTTTCCACCAAAGCTTACTCAGCTTTCCATACTTACGAGGTCGGAAATGAGTGCCAGCTTCAGCTGGGAGCTAACCTGCGATGACTTAGTGTCCGATCCAGGGAGAGTCAATGACTCTTATCCGCTTAACACTACAGAAACCAGAGATAAGCACTGGCCTAATGGGCCTCTAGGTTCGAAAAAGGATTTAGCTAGCTAGCAATCAGTGAGATTATGATCTTGTTCGGAATAATCAAACACTGAAAGAAGTCAAACTGGTTAATCACATACTATTGATAGGTAAATGAACAATATATGCATCTTTCTTCCAAACGTTAAGTGAGTAGCTGTACCATTGAGCAAACCATAGTACAAAGGAGAGATGCTCTAGAAACTTATTTAACAACAAATAAAATAATCTTCTGGCATGGCTACAAAACCAATCTTAATCAACTTGTATTCGAACAGGCTGCATTATTATGTTTTTTTCATCTATTTTTATAATTATTAATTAATGTATAAACTCTATTATACAATTTTTATTTTATTATTATTGTATTAATTGCTATTTCTTTTTATTTAAACAATTGTGTATTACACCCTTATCTTTAATAACTAGTAATAATTGGAAATTAGGGGAGTGCGTTGGACCGATGACATAGAAAAACGTAGGTGATCAATATTAGTCAACAAGCCACCACAGTCGCATGAGGTCGCATGAAGTCAAGGCATTTTAAGATGGCCGGTCGCCCGTACAAAAATCTCTCAACTCAGGATAGCATCAACCCTAAGCCCGCCAGCAACGACAAGATTAGGATGCATTCTCCTTTGTCAAACGCAATAAAGAAGTTAACAAAGAAAACTACAAATGCTGGCTGGGAATGGACATACTGTTGTTTTGTTTAGAAAGAGTTTCTAAAATGTTCTAACAATCATTTCGTTTTATCCAGGCTCAGTTTAGATTACATTGACCTCTACCTGATTCACACTCCTAATGGTGACAAGATCATTGAAACATGGGATGCCATGGTTGAACTCAAGAAGCAGGGACTTATAAGGTGAGCATTGTAGAAGAGGTTGTAGAATGTAGCCAACCAGGGAGGGACTCAAGGAAATGTTTCTTAAACAAATAACTTAATGTAGTAGTCGTAGTCGAAGTAGTCATAGTTGTAGTAGTCGTAGTAATCGTAGTTGTAGTCGTAATAGTTGTAGATGTAGTCGTAGTTGTAGTCGCAGTAGTAGTTGTAGTAGTCGTAGTAGTAGTACAGTAATAGTATTAGTAGTAGTAAAGCTTTATTTGCCGTCTTTACGCGTAGGGAGTGGTTGTCCAATCTCCTTATCCAGTGGCTAATGTTTCAGTTGTTGACGGCACAGATTTTGGCGTGAAAGTTGATACAAGGGAGGGAGGAAAACCGGAGATCCCAGAGAAAAACCCTTGGAGTCAGAATGAGATTGACAAATCTCAGTCCACGTGCAAACCCCACAACTCAAACTAGGGTCTGTAGAGGTGGGAGGCGTGAGTGATAACCACCAGGCCAACCTGACTCCCTTTACAGTAATTACTACTACTACTACTAGTACTAGTTGCATAAGTAAACAGTAAAAGAGAGGAGTGTACAAAGGCAGTTCCGTGGGTCATTAGGTTCAAAAAAGGTATACTGTATTTAGTAATATTTTAATACGTTTAAGGCCAAAAGTTCTTACAGTTATTAATCTTTGTGTATCAGATAAGTTTTTGATTCTTATTCATCAATTCCCTGTAACAATTCTACAGTATTATTAGGTTAAACAGTTTATCATTTTCATTTAATGACAGATCAATTGGTGTGTCAAACTTTGGAGTCCATCATCTGGAAGAGATGCAAAAGGCAGGGCGGGAAGTTCCAGCTGTCAATCAAATAGAGCTAAATCCGTTCTGGCGACAGGAACAAATTGTTGAATACTGCCGTAATAATGGAATAGCAATACAAGGTTATAGTCCTGTGTTTCGTAATAGGAAATGTAGTGATCCTGTCCTCCAGACGATTGCGTCTAAGTAAGTAGCATAAATGTCCTTGTTCAATATAAATCTTGACAATATTCATTGACTTACATATATAATACTAGTAATAATCAAATATTATAGTGAATGCGTTCGACGAACGACACGCAAAATCTTGCTCGAAACTCACCATCGAGTCCGACACGACAGTGTGATTAAACATTTCCGTTAAAGAAAGTATTTTTTTGATGAGATTATTATGATCTTCACTGCGGGACCACGGGAGCAGAGATTATAGTAGCTTCAATTTGGCAGGGTATTCTGAAGTCTAGCTGCGTTTTTTCCTAGAAAATATATCACCGCGTATCAACCTCCTGATGTTATGATAAATATTTCCTACATGTTTCTGCGCACAAGTTTTAAACATAAATCAACAACCCTTCATTCGCTCAAGACACAGCCAAGAGAACACCGACGTCGAAAAAACGTTACTGATCCACATTAGGCAACAATGCCCCACGATCGCACGAAATCGAGGCATTTACCGGCCGGCCGTACCTACCAAAATGCTGTGATAGATTCAAACCCTGAGCTTGAATCTATCACAACTTCAAGATTAGAATGCGTTCTCCTTCGTCGAACGCAATAGTGCAAAGACAAAGAACTTCGAAAAAATCTGAGCATCAGATGAGAATAAAACCGATGATCTCCATTTAGTAATCGGAAGCTCTACCACTGAGCTTTGGGAACTCATGATGTGGCAAGCAATAGTTTTCTCTATAGGTTTATGACACACGGACTATATCACACAGTCACTTGGATGGAAATGAAGAAGAATGTGTCACGGACAAACAAAAAAAAAACAAACTTTAGCATTTATATAGCGCCCTTTCCATATGTATATGATCAAAGGCGCTTTACAATGATCAGTACAAGGTTAGACAGTTGAGGGTCTTAGATAGTCCGCCAGAGCGGCTCACATATAATATCATCAAGAAATGCCCTCAGAAGAACAGACAGACCACAACACCGGGATCACTACCCTACTCTTTTCGACAAGTGCGTGGGTTCTTTTAAGTCGAGAGACTGGACCTACGGTTTAACGTCCTTATCCGAGAAGACGTGAAGGTCTAACCATTTGCAGCTGTTAGAACAAAGGCAGCACCTTCTCCTCAGTTATTTTAAGACCCTGAGTGTTGGTCCGGCCAGGAATCGAACCCGAGACCTCCCGCACAGCAGACTGGCGCCTTACCAACTGGGCTAACCAGGCGGCGGACGCATTAATTGTTTGAACTGCATCGTGCAGTCACTTTAACAAAGTCTCCAATAATAGTAAACTAGAAGTTTCCAATGGCAATTGCAGTGCTGCCGATTGTTGTAATTTTTTGTAGCTGCATTGTTTAGCGATATTGCTAAAAGTCCTTTCGCATTGCAAAAACCAAACACGTCATTTCCGAGAAACTATTAGAACAAGTCTTGAGCCCGGGTTCCTCTCGTGCAAGGGGAACCCGAACAGCGATCTGACCCTGGAAACAAGAAAGTAAATTTAGGATCGGGGCGGACAGACAGGCAGACAGGCCAAGAACGACCAAAAACTATAATAATTCCAATGAATTTAGTTTTTTTTTCGTTCTGGTGTTCTCAGAAATCAAGGAAAGCCCTAAGATGATAACCGCCGCCTGGTTACCCTAGTTGGTAAGGTGCCAGTCTATCGAGCGGGAGGTTCGGGTTCGATTCCCGGCCAGACCAACACTTAGGGTCTTAAAATAATTAAGGAGAAGGTGCTGCCTTTGTTCTAACATCTGCAAATGGTTAGACCTTCGCGTCTTCTCGAATAAGGAAGTTAAACCGTAGGCCCTCGGAGTAATTCTTGCATGGGTCTTCGTGACCTTTTAAGTCTCTCCGTCCACCCAAGAGTGGTAAATTCTTAAATAAATGAAAATAAATAAATAAATAAAAAATGAATCCTATCCGCGTGAGATGGACTAAATTTGCGAGAAAATCTCCGCTCATCTCTGCCTCTAATAACAAATGTAAGAAAACGCGAATTGTGTTGCTGACTCGCCAATAGGACAATCACATGACGTTCGGAGGGCATATAGTTTATTTGTGGCCCGGGTAGCGTCATTTGCGCCCGAGCGAAGCGAGGGTGCAAATGATGCTACAAGGGTTACAAATTAACTATATGCTCGACAAACGTCATGTGATTATTATTATTATCAATACACAAAGCCAAATCGTCATCGTCATCATCGTCATTGTCATCATCGTCAGCATCATCATCTTCATCATCGTCAGCATCATCATCGTCGTCATCGTCATCATCGTCATCATCGTCGTCATCATCGTCATTGTCGTCATCGTCAGCATCGTCATCGTCGTCATCATCGTCAGCATCATCGTCATCGTCATCATCGTCAGCATCATCATTGTCATCATCGTCGTCGTCGTCATCGTCATCATCGTCTCATCGTCGGCTGAGAGAAGTTCTTAGGGGTCTCTGCACCCAGTCAGAATCAGGGCAGCGGCAAATGCATTTACAGCCCACTCATTTACCGTTTGGCCCGCAAAAAGGCGAGTTTTACAGAGGGCAGTTTGTCATTTGGCTACGAGTATTGATAATAATACTCGTTAGCAATAACATGTATAAGCTCATGCGGAGACAACGAACTCAAAAAAATCTGAGCTTCAGATGGGAAACAAACCCATGACCTCCAAACACTAGTCTGACGCTCTAACGCTGAGCTATGGGAAAGCATGTGGCAAGCAAGGTCACTTTATTGCGTTTTGACACAAATGTAACAACACTTTTTAAAGATATTTTATTTAATCATAATTCTGAAGAACACATAGTAATCTGCGTTCAAAACAAAAACATCTACAAGAATGTACAAAATTTGATGAACCAAAACTATATGCAAATCTGGCTAAACCACTACAATAGACAGGCAGTTTTGAGGTTGAATTGGTGTAGTTGTTAAACTCGTGGTTCACTTAATCCTTTGTGCAAAAAGGGCTTACAAACAAAGGAAAACTTCAGCTAAAAGAATATTCAATAAGACAAAATTCGTTTTGGCAAGATGTTCAAGCGTTCAAAAGAATTTCAAGTTCAAGAAACATTTTGCTAATCAAAACAGAAGATCAAAGACTATTGGCAATAACTAAAATAATGATTTCAGTTTCAACAAAGTCAACTCAGCTTCAAAGAGAGAAAATCAAGAAAGATTTGCAAAACTAAGTATCATTTTAGGTTGTACCTAACTAATCTGCCTAGCAACGAGAAAAAGCCGTTTGTCGTTGCTAGGGAATGTACATTAATGTGTCAAGGACGCATTGGTCGTTTTCTGAATGCATTACCTAGGCAGAACTGATAGTGTCCAGTGAGTACTTGTCGAGTATTTTTAATAAAAGGTATTTAAATACAATACTTACGAATTAACCAACTTTAAGTTAAAACGTATGGTCGTCGTCATAAGTTTTTAAGGATCTAACTGAACATTTTGAAATTTATAGAAAAACATAAAAAAACTGGAACAAGCAAAGTGTATATAAAAATGAGTGGAACCTACCTTTACAAAAAATTTCTTGAGAATACTTTTATGCGGTTCTTTTATTTTGCGAATTTTTTACAACTGGGAAAAAACGCGAAATGAAAAAGAAGGTACATGCTATGACTAACCAGAAGCTTTTCCTCATTTTGCTTAAAGGACTAGATTTTAAATGTGATTTAAATCATATAATGTAAAGCTACGAAGTTAGTTTATAATTGCGTTCTTCGAATTTTTGCGCCCCTTCTCTCTTTGCGCTGCTTGGGCTAAAAAATCTCGTTAAAAACGCCGTTCCCGATCCAGGCTCCTCCCAGTAACTTGACGTCCGTCGTGAAAAAATCTCTTACGCTCTCACATGTTCAATGTTTTAGATACAGCAAAAGCGTTGCCCAGCTCCTTATAAGGTGGGGTGTGCAGAAAATGTACATTACAATTCCCAAGTCTTCCAACCCAGGAAGGATAGTCGAGAATTCAAAAGTATTTGATTTTGAAATAACTGTCGAAGATATGAAAGTTCTGGTAGGTAATAAAGTTAGAATGTAAAGACAGTTATACGAAACTATTTGACAAACAACCGCATGTTTGGCTTAGAGAAGATTCTTACATGTTTATCAAAGTTTGACATTAAAATAGGGATTCTTTCCTATTCATCTGAATTCCACCTGCTTGTCGGGACTGCTACCTGTTTAGTATCACGTTTCTTTAAGTGCAACTAACCCCACATTGAATGTTATGCTATTTTTAAACTTCTTCATAAATTAAGGATTGGACGGAAAAATTTTCGAAATTGATTGAATTGTTATTTTTTTTTATCACGTTCTGAAAATTGCAATTCTCGCCCAAAAACTTCCGCCATATTGTCTGAGTGCAAAGGGGAGTGGGTTAGAAAGTGAGGATGACGTCACTCACGGCCAATATTTCATCAAATATAAAGGAAGAGAGCCTTGAGTGATGTCACATTAGGCTTACCCCAGACTTCCAATTTTTATTCAATTGCTCGGTAGTGAATCAAACCCGCAGGATATTCAAAAGCGCATAAAGAATCAAGTACTCGGTTGATTTCCATTATTTTTTTATTATTTTAATCAGTGTCTTTACAGCTTTAAACAGCCAAAAAATCCGAAAAGGGGTTAGTTGCAGTTTAATACATGTTCTTTGATTTCTTACTTGTTTGTCGGTTTTTTTTAAACTTGTTTTATTACCATAATTTTAACATATGTTGATCAGAGTTCTAACCTGTTTTAGAATTGTGATGCTTACCTGTCCATCAGTCCTGATTCTTTCCTGTTTATCGGGTTTTTTACTTGTTTTATTACCATTATTCTAACAAGTTCATTAGAGTTCAGGGCTTGAATTCTACGACGGCACTGCGGCATGTGCCGTGGAAGCCTTTGGCCATTGCCGTAATGCCCCCAGAAATGTGCACGATTTACGGCCACAAATGGCCTGCCCCTTTTATGTTGGGTGCCGCTGTTCTTTTAAGAAATAGGTGTTGAAACATAGGTTATTTTAAATTAGGGTACTAACTATTTGGTGCCTTTTGACAATTTCCTTGGTGCCCTATTTTTGGCAAAAAACTTGAGTCCAAAATGGCCGTGCCCCTAAAATTAGAGAGTTCAAGGCGTGAGAGTTCTTACTTATTTTATAATCATGTTTCTGACTTGATTTTCAAGATTCATAATTGTTTGTTCAAGATTCTTAATATATGGCTAGATAGTTTCCAGCAATCAGATTGGCTCCTGGGAGGGCGAAATTTTCCCGTAATGACCGGTCATTATGAGTTTTTTTTTTTCATTTTTGCCTGTTTTTCCGTGCCGACTGCCGATTCGGCCGAGTGAATATCGTTTGAAATGAGTGCGCGCGCGCAAGCGGATATGAAAATTAACTTATGGCATTTTTTTTGGGACCTTTATACTTGAGTAATCTTAACCACATTTATTTTTTTACATTGCTACTTAATAGGACGCGATGCCCGTGCAGAGATGTTGTTTCGCCGATGAGGACGATCCAACCTCAACTCCTTGGAAAGATTGATCGTCAAGTCAGAGCTTATTCGTCATAGCTCCGTAGAGACAGAATACACTCCTACGCAGCCTCCCATTAGTTTTACTCAGTAAGCAAGATGGTGGCATAGTAACAGTTACTTTAAATGTCCATGACCATTTAATGTGGCGTTCATATTAGACCATTCACCCTAATTCCAGATATCGTTTCGTGTAACTGTCTTCAGTAATAACGTCTTAGTTTTGAGCTGAAACCTCTTAAATAATCCGGGAGCTGTACGTTAAGTTCTATTAAAATTGTGTCAAACACAAATGGGAATATTTGCTTGGTGTGTATCGTTTATATTTCCATTCGCATACACTAAAAGGAAAAATGAATAAGCTTTATTTTTTAGCAACTAGACTGGACAATACTTCGACGGCGGCGGGCTACCCACGGGAAATTGACGGTGAGTGCCTTCTCCTGGGTAGGGATTTTGACATTTAAGCGTTACCCCAGGGTCGGGAATTTGAGATGGCGGCCATCCAAGAACAAGTCCTGTGGGTACAGTGTGACACATGTGACATGTTGTACCATCAAGTTTGTGTTAGAGCATCTTGGCCACCTTTATTATGCCCTGCAGAGGATGACATTTTCTGGCACTGCCTCTCTTGTGTTGCGTTGAACACTATGTGAGGTTGTAAAAGACATATACTTTCCAACCTGTTAATTATTAAGTCCTGACTCTGTTAGAAAAAGTTACCCCGGAGGTGGGAAGTTGACAATTAGTAGGTGTCTGGGGGTGGGGAATTTGACTCTGGCTTCCATAAAAATGTCATATTCCCCTTGGTCTGCCCGCCCCCCCCCCCCACACACCCCAGGGCTTAACATTGATAGGTGCATAAGTTTTGCAAACGGCGCGCATGTCACGCGATTTCCCCATTGTTGTAGATTTCATTGTGTCGATTTCTCGTTGTTTTGTAAAATTGAAATGGAACTGAATGAAATTTGGCTGTCATTTTCAAGTATTGAAAGGTTTGGAAAGCTCATGAAATTTAATAAAACAATTATTCCATTCGCGTTGTTGGATATGAGATGGCTCTTTACCATCTCATATCCAACGCGCGCTCTTGAAATAATTTTTAAATATTTAGAAGAAATCAATTAGGTTATTTAAATAAATATATTATTTGCTTGGTCTGAAGTCGTTAGTAAATTATAAGAACAATAGACTCTCTGCTTAAACTTACTTGTTCGCACAAAAAAACGAATGTTTCTCAATAAATATATTTTGAGAAACAAAACTCCTGAAAATGTTTGTACTTACGCTTTTATTTAGGAATTAGGTAAATAATATTTATAACTATTTAGCAAATTGTAGTTATATGCATGATCCGCGAAAAAAAAAATTGTGAAAAAAATCAAAATGTTCCTAATTGTACCCCCCCCCTTCCCCCACTAAATTCATTTTGAGTCCCCACCTACCCTATCCTCATTACTGCGGAATGTAGCAAGCTGTGATAAAATTACAAAATCAATAATCGAGTTTGATTCGAGGGGGTGTTATGTCGGCGGTCAAAACCTTGAAGATAGAAGGCCAAGGCCTTCAGTCAACTGTACTTCTGAACGATGGAAATAAAATGCCGCTGTTTGGTCTCGGTCTTTTCGAAGCTAAAGAAGGTGATGAAACGGAAAACGCAGTTCTTGCGGCCCTGAAAAATGGCTATCGCATGGTTGACACGGCAGCATATTATCGGTAAGAGTTTTGCAAATATGGCAAGAACTTTTTAGAAGTTGTCTTAAATGCTCCAAAACACCTCAGAAATGGTAAATAAGCTAAGTGTTTGCTAATTATTGATTTAACATATAATTTCAATAGAAAACTATATTTGCCTTTGAGACATAATTGCTGGGTCGATTAAATGAAGTTGATGGTTGAAGGCTTACAGGTTTGATTGCAACTTTTTACTCTCGGCAACAATTTTGTCATTGAATTAAGGCAATTCTGTTTTTTTTTTAAAACGCATTCCAATCTTAACTAAGGACCTGTTTATATGAGCCTGCTGAGCCGGGCTGGCCCGTTTGGGCGAGATGAAATTTCGCGTGTTTATATCTTATATGGGAGAATCTTGTCCCAGCACACCGGGACGTATTATGTTATGTAATCAATAAAAAAATGTACGAACGATCGCGACTAGCAAAGCAAGAAATTTAAACGTATTTGGCAATCAATCTTCTCACTTTTGTTCAATTTTTTTTAACAAGCACTGCTTTGGGAAGTATTATTAGAGACCTTAAGCACCCAAAACGTAGAACGTTGCGTACGTGAGCCGGAAGCGAGAGCGATCTACACGACATCCAAT
>JAOEHV020302372.1:0-25232 GCA_025447995.2 Isaurus tuberculatus | reverse complement strand
GAAAGTAGGGAAGATTTCAGTAGAGAAAAATACTAGTGATCAAAAGTGTCTCTTGCAGTGTCAGTATGAGTTCGCGAAAATCCACGATTAAAAATAACCAGCCAATCAGAATCGAGAGATCACATTCAAAACAAAAATAAACGGCCGCTGTGACTCTTGGTTGCGTATGGGCCTTTAACGCTCGAATCGTCAGACTTTACCCTACTTATAGCCTGCGAGCAGACCCTTCTTCAGCGAAGAGAGGACTGGACCTATTGCCCAGTCCTCCCTCCGCTGAAAAGGGTCTGCTCGCAGGCTACCCTACTTACAGCCATAATACCCCTAAAATATATTTTTTAAAAACTAGTAAAGTGCGTCAATGAGGACGTAAGACACGTGATTTAATCACTTCGAAGATAAAATCATAACCGTAAATAAAGTAGGAAGCTGACGTTTCAATTAAGTGTTGGCTCTTCGTCAGAGAAAACCAAACACGAAAATTCTCACAGAGTAATAGAGTTATCTTATTTAAAAGTCTATCTCCGTGGAGTGTTTTGCTGGGTCTTTTTGTTTTGTCCCCACAATGTCTTATGTATTTAAAGTGGCCCTACATAGTATTTTACAAAGCTTTTAATATTACATATGCATAAATAATTTCTCCCTTGGCAAATGTTTATCACACAACACTGGGTAGAAGGGCAATAATAAAAACCTACAGCCTTAGACTACGTATGGAAGACTCTTTCAGAACGTAAATGTTGTTGCTATGGCAACTACTGATAGAAATGTTTGGCTTGTTTTTTGAACCTACCTGACTTCTAGACGGTGTTTCTAGGTTTGTGAATGGTGAATTTTCTTGTTTTGGGGGAAACACAGTAATCATGCAAGGAGTTTCAACTGAGAAAGATACAAGAAAATCTGTCAAAATTTTTGGAGGCATTTGTAATTTTCGGTTTTGAGGCGTGTTACATCAATTTAATAATTTTTTCCTAGTAGTGAGAAAAAGGCTATCCATGTTCCAATTTTCAAAAAAAAATCGCTGTCTGGAACGCGCCCAGATTACTAAAAAAAAATCGCCGCCATGTTTATTTTTTATATTCCTTAAATTACTCGCGCGCTCCGGCAATTCGTACCCATGCTTCGCGCGCCAAAAAAAACTATGTAAAGCCACCTTAAAACAGAATATCTCCTACGAATACTCAAACGTTATAAAAAGGAAAACTATATTTCTTACAATTTAAATGTTAATATAAATCATTAAATAACTTTTGCATTGTTTCCTTCCTACTCAGTTAAAAAAATATATAAAATTATCTATACCCTGCACATCAATTTGACAAATCTTAACGTTGAATCACAAAACACTAAAGCTTAATTCAGCTCTTTTTAAGAACCCAAAAGCAACAAACTTCTTTCTTCAAACAAAGTAAAAGCTGAATAGCCAATGGCTTAGTATGTAATCATGTCTACTTATACTTTGCACTGTATGTTTAATGTAGTACTACTTGTGATTCACGAATCAAGTGATGTCGTTCACGTTCATGCAAAGATATGATTTAAAATAGAGCTAGTATCACGTATAATGTGATTTCACGCATCACGGATAAATAAAAAGCCCAATCACGCATCACGAAAAAGGTATAGGGTATCCTCATATGATTCATGAACAATTTTCTTAGTGATTTTTTATGCTGTCATTGGTCAGTCATAATCACGCGATTTCATCAGTATGTCGAACATCTCCGTATATCACCAATATTGCTTTATTTGACAAGCCGACAGGTTTCCAACCGGCCTTTGCAATGTCCTGCAATTTTCCTTCCGAAAAACCAATTACCAAATATGATAAGCCAAAAACATTTTTAAAAAAACGATAGAATCAAAGGAAAATCGGAATGTTTCAAATGAAATACGCCTTTTTCATCACGTGACAACATTCCCTAACAACAAGCTGGTTGCCGACACTTGATAACCGCACAAGTTCGACACAGAATCCCAAATTGTACTGTTTCATCTAAATTTTCATAACAAAACATTTCTCCATTTTACAAATATTTTTGGTTCGCGGCGACCAACATAATAAATTAAATGAAAACTAGAAGAAATTGTTTGAGAAAAATAACTTTAGCAACCCAGTCACGCTTGAGTGGTTTTTCATACAAATCCATGCGAATCCTGAAATTTTTAAACTGGCGTTAAAACTTTCCCTTACGCATTTAAGGGCTAAAATTGCCTGTTATGAATTAAAAGGAGATTTGAACCCCGTTGTGCTAAAGGAAATATTTTATAAAATTTGAAAGGATTTGTATGGAAAACGTGATTGGGTGGCAAAAGTTGTTTTTCTCATACAAATCCTTCTCATTTTGGCGGTCGTTGCAATCGCTATACGGCTGAAAATTTACAGGTTTCCTAATTTTAAAATACACTTTCTGCTCGTGCTAACGAAATTTTTCAAAAGCGAACTGTTTTTGTGCTTGATGAAAGTTGATCACATGATCAACTAATGCAAAAGGCCTATTATGTAAAATAAATCAAGTAGCAGAAAATGTAAAGAAAATGAAAAAAACACAGTAGTACACTCTTTTTTTATAAGAACCTTTTTTCATAAAAACGTCAGGCTGAAAATTGCCCAAAATTTAAGAACACGCTAAGAACATACCTGAGACTGAAGAGAGATGAAGAACATTTTTTTGGATATTACACAAAACAAGATTGATCATAGAAATAATATGCGACTTAGTTGTTGTTTATTTAATGTTCATTATCCTGCATGTACAATTTTAGCGTTTGAACAGACAAAGACTCGATTATGTTTCACAAACTCTGCACAGTACTAGCACAGTGAATTATAAAACTTATAGTACTGAACAAAACAAATCATAGTTCTATAAAACCCTGGATTCTAAGGGCAATGCATGATGAGCAGAACAAAGTGTTTTCATGTCCCAGTTGGAAATGATATATAAGCAATATTACTAGCATTATATTTTAAAAGAACATTTGAAGCTGAAACCAAGAAAATATTTAAGAACATTCAGCCTCGGTTAAAAAATAAGACGTTCTTATAAAAAAAAAGAGTTTATTTGAATTTTTTTGTCAAACTTGAATGGCTGCCAAAAAATTACAAGTTAGTTTTACCGCCATCAGCTTGTCACGTGATGAAAATGGCTAATTCATGAATTATCAAAAATTGCCATAAAGTGCGCCGCTCGTTGTTTAAGTTTTGAATTATCGTTGAATAATAAGCCTAATAAACTGAAACCATTTTGCCGTTTTTACTGAATAATACTTGGCCTTGGCATAAAAACAGTCCTTAGTATTTAACGCTAAATTTTCTTAAATTTCTAAGTATTCAAGCTTTTACAATGTAATGAAATTTACCAGACAAATAAAACGGAGAAAATTATTATATGTATCATTGTTCTATCTAACTATGGTAGAGCTTCAATGCAATTAAAATCAACAGAAATGCCAAGAGAAAGAAAAAATTGAGCCGAAGTGACAACAGCAAAACGGAGAGAGTTGTTGTAACTATCATTGCACAGGCGATCACAAGTAACCTGGTCATGTTACTGGCGTGCTTCATTACAGCAGACATGATGAGACCATTACCAGCCTGTAAAGGGGGAAGAAAAAGTCAAAAATTTTTAATAAACAACAAACGATTTAAGCAGCAGTAATTATAACAATAATTTATTTTATTTTATTTATTTATGAAGATTCTAGATAGCAATAATAGGGAGAAACAACAATAGGACACGGGGTCCCTTAAAAAGGTTGAAACTCCTGCAAGGAGTCGATTTTTGCTGAGGGAGAAAAACCCTCGGAGTCGGATTCAGCTCACGTGCGGAGCCCGGGAATCGAACGCGGGTCGTAGAGGTGAGATGCGCGAGTGATTACCGCTACGCCAGCCTGACTCCCCTTAATATTTAATAATAATAATAATAATAATAATAATAATAATAATAATAATAATAATAATAATGGCAAACATTGTTCTAATCCTTAAGATGAGAAAAGGGTAACGTGTTGATGAGAAAGTGGAATCTCCTCTCTACAGACTTTGTGGTGAACGAACTGAGCGTGTCTCCCACATTATCGACTAGTGCATGTAAGAAATTTGCTTACGGAGTACAAGAGGCATGATTAAGTGGCAAAAATTGAATTGGAAAATCGTGTAAGGAAGAAAGTAAGGAGAAACGGAATGAGCATATACCGCTGGGTGATAAGTTATGATAAGATCAATTTTTTTGCAGGACCTCGATGTACAATGTGACCATTTTGTAGAGGCTAGAAGACCAGATATTATTGTAGTAAACAAAAAATTACCGATTTAACTGCATTACCTTGTGACATCAGAGTTAGTTAGAAAGAAACAGAAAAGGTTGTAAAATATCAGGACCTCAGACGGAAAATTATGAAGGATATCGGAAAAATGAGATTGTTGCCCGTTGTTATTTGGGCCCTTGGATGTGTGTCAAAAAGCCTAGGTATTGGATCGATAAACTGGAACGGCGAGGATTCTAAGGAAAGTTATAAGGGGAAATGCTATGAGGGTCCCCTGGTCATTGGTAATGACTCGCTCCCTTAACCTTGGATACTTAACGATGTATAACATTTATCACTGCTACAAGCAATTTTTTCGATAATAATAATAATAATAATAATAATAATAATAGTAGTAATAAAAACAATAATATTAGTACCAGTAATAATAATAAGAACAATAAAAGTATAAAAATGACACGCGGGTTAGCGTTTGGTGGCAACATACCACTAAAATTTGAAATTTGTAACCAACGGATCTTATTGCACGCGTGGAACGAAATAAAATTGCGCCCGTCACCGCGTGCGATTATTACGTCGTTAACATTTTCCTTTAAGAAAAAAACCTACTATGTTCGTACCTGAGATAAGATTATCAGTATTGTTAGGCCTGTATATCCTGAGAAGAAACTTTTCTCTCCTGTATGACATAAGATGATACAAAAGATAAAGTATCGATTTACCTGTTGGACTACACAGCAGTATTTTCAAAAATACCGTTACTAAATAATAACGTCAAACTGTTTGACCCCGTAGGTTGCGAATTCACAACATAGCGGACCTAAAGTTCATAAGGAGGGGAGGGGTTAATACCAAAGATCATTGATTTACCACACTTGTTTGACAATCGTAAACACAAAAAAGAAAGAAATATGTGAATTAGTTGAGTTAGTCAGCGTCTTACTAATTGAAACATGGGTCAAAAGTAATTATTAACGTTGTTTCTTCGAAATTAAATATTTTCTAACACCTTTTTTTTTTATATAAAACTTCATTTCAATTAAAAGGACTTCTGCGGCCTTTTTTGACCTGTGCGCAACAAGTGCACTGCCCCGCCCCTTCCTCTGCCTTCCGGGCTGCTGTTCCTTTCATTGAAATTATTTTTTAACCGGTCACGGCACAGGCGTCCCAAGCTCACGTTTCGAGTAAGAAAAGAAGTAATTTTCTACCTAGTTATTCGAGTTAATTGAATAATTGAATAGATAATTAGTTTTTCTCTTACTTAAAACCTACTCTACTGGCAAATCTTTGATTCATTTTTTGCTTCACTACCAAGCGAGACCAGTTTCTAATTTTACTCGAAAAGATTTTTCCATACTAAGTGATTATAAATTCCAGGAGTTTTCCAGGATATAAACAAAATAAAATCAAGGACCCCAGAGTTTGCATTTTCATTTAAATTTTCTTCTACAGCAAGCGACTTACTAAATCAAAGTGCAAAGTGTTTTCTTAATATAATGGCGCAAACTAAGCGGGCGTCTTAAAATCGATTTGGTAACGAGTAACGTCCATTGGACATGAAGGGGGGGGGGGGGATCAAGAGAGTTGCCAATGGACGTTAAGAAAAAAATGCTAAAAACACGCTGCATTTTCGTCTTCCAAGAAAACCAAAACGACTTGCAGCTGCCACACTTTCCTGCTGAACCAGTTGGAATGTCTTCATCTTCCTATGTTAGATCAGTGAATAATACTTAGCACGAAGTTTCAACTGGTTAACAGAGACCAGCTAATTTCAAGAAGTTGTGATGGTTATTATTTCCTTCAGTGATTTTTGATTATGTGGCGATCGGATTGGTACGAAAACTGCAGAGGCATTACCGTGAAATGCTTCAAACCCCACAGTGTAAATGAGGGTAATAAGACACAAAAACGATAGTGGACGTTAAGGAGGATGGGGGAGAGAGTAAATAATTAACGTTTAATTGGCATAAAGCGGTACTAAATCAATTTTACGACACCCCCTAAGTAGTTACGCCAAGAAGCAAAAATCGAGTGCTTTTTAAGTGTCGCTCTAACACGACTAAATACTGTTTTTTTAGTTTGCAGAGACGATTTACAAAAATCTTCATTTATCATAACAACTAATAATAAATAATAGGAAAATCCACGGAGTTTCCAAAGTTGATGCATCGTTTCGATCCACGATGGCTATCGAGCATACGTCGGAAGACTGGGTTCTACTTTCAAGTTGGTCAGCGGTTGTAAAATGACGTGTCACAGTGTTGTTCCTCGCCCGCCATATTTGAATGGCATGCTTGCAGAAATTCGTAGTTTCTTTGGAGTTCTTGGTCGTAAAACTTGGTATCGCTTATTTAATATTTTGAAAAATTTCAGTTTTGTTAGCGTAGACTTTAGAGCCAGGGAATTGTTGTTGACTTGCTTACACAGCACTAAGGACGAGAAAGTTCATGTGAATCAACGAATAACTGAAGAGCTGGATTATTGCAATATCGTTTACAGGTCAGGCATATTTTAAAGACTTGTATTATATAGTATTTCTTTCTTTTGATATATTATAGAATATTCCCTATGGGCTTTTTTGGAGGTATTTACCACAGTAGTTCAAGTAGTTATCGAGGTTATAATTATATGTTCAAATGTGAACAATTTTGCTTTGATTATGCTAGGGGAAAGGGTGGGGCGTTTATTTATCTGAACTCATACATAAGGTGTAGAATGCCACCTATTTATATATCCCTTTTTTTGTCGTGCTTCTTTTAGCTATACTATATAAATACATATAGTTTGAATACGCGCGTGTCAGGCGAACCAACGATGCACCCTAACTACATATATACATTGTTGTTAAACTAATAAGGCTCGCTGATTATGGTTTTGAAATAGAGAAATGCAGTGGAGCGGAAGTATTAAGTTTTTTGCTACAATACCAATATTTGTACTAGAGAGTATATTTTAGTTTCTGTGCTTGGTTTATAAACGAAAATGAATACTTCAAATCTATACAATAATGTTGGCTGTTGCTCACCTGCGAGCCAAACTGAATTTTAAATCCGAAGAAGGCCAGCCGAAATAAAGTTTTGTCTTAAATCTATACAGAAGTCGTGTCGACTTTTGTATATATATATAATCATTCTATTATTGGTTTTTATTCTATATTACATTTGTATAGGGTTATTTCACATGTAGATATGTATCAGTGACTCTTAGCTGATGTTGTTAATTGTCTATGAGCCGAGCAGCTTCAAGCTTCATCAGCATACAACTTTTGAATTATAGCGAATGGAAAAAGATAAATAATATTTGAGCTTAAAACTTACGAAGTTCTAGATTATCATGCGAACAAAGACATTAAACTTTTAACATGGGTCTATACATGCATTTTCTTATCAAGAATTTTGTTATCGTTGTCCTAAAATCTTCAAAATTCTAAATGTTTTTGATTTCTGAGTGGCAAAATCATTTAATAATCTTCAGTTGTAAAACTTCTTAAAAAACATCACAGAAACAGTTAACGTATGGAGCACATTTTCATATTTCAATTAACTGTCGGTTTTCTGATATTGGCCGGCCAAAATTTGCTAGTGTCCGACAAAATTCGTACTGTGTTCGGATAACTTGTCCGGATAATTTTTTTTTATCCTAAATCGTGTTAAGGTTAAGAAGAAAAAAAATCTAGTTTAAGTAAATCTTATTTTATGTTAAATGATCTCAAAGTCACTAAACAAGGATATAAGGATTTAAAGTTCAACTTTTTTTTGGTGATGTCCGACCAACATGTTCCTCATACTACTTAGTGACACCAATTGTTCAGTTCCTACAGTTTTAAGAAAACGAAATCTGGCTTTAAACTTGATTTTGATCTTGTATGACAATAAGAACAGGAACATTTAAAAAAAACTCTACAAGGATCGAACACTTCTGTCATAGAGTCAAGTTACAATTTTTCAAATCTGTATAACGCATTTTCCATTTTCAATTTCAAAAAGTTTCAATTATGAAACTTAGCCAAACCCACAACTTGACTGAGACTCATCCAAGACTAAGATAAAATGTGTACGTCAAAACGTTGAATTTCTATTTGTTTTTAACGATTCCGTCAACTTCTAAAACGCAACATCTTGACTTTCGTTAATGAAATTCTCATCCCTTGGCATAAATAACGATATAGTCCAGTTCAATAAAAACTATGGATACTCCTTGGCAATTGACATACAAACAAAAAGGCGGCACATAATGAGTGTAAGTGCCACAAGCCTTCTTGGATAAAGATAAGACAAGAGTTGTATGGCTTTTAAACCAGATAAACTGAATATACATAGGCTGTTCTCTTATTTCTAATTTGTATAACTGCCAAGTAATACGTATTGACCAATGAGAGTGCACATAAATCAAAGGTTGGATTATAAACATATTTAGGTAGCACCATAAACATACCGTGTTTATTAT
This sequence comes from Isaurus tuberculatus, assembly GCA_025447995.2. Classification (NCBI taxonomy): domain Eukaryota; kingdom Metazoa; phylum Cnidaria; class Anthozoa; order Zoantharia; family Zoanthidae; genus Isaurus; species Isaurus tuberculatus. The sequence continues at coordinate 16,520 of JAOEHV020302372.1, read as the reverse complement.
CGTCTTTTGGTGCGTTCTCTAACATGTAAGCCCAAAAGTTGAAGATTACACCAAATATGTACAGCATGGTATTCTGTAAATGAAGAGACAGCTGCAAAGAATGCATAAACAAGATTAAGAGTTGTGTTAAAGATCATTTTTTACATATTATAACTGAATAACATACAACTGAGCAAACTGAATTCTGTAATAAAATCTTACAGGACTTTAAATTTTACATACTTTATACAGAAGAAGCGAGTCCTAGACTAGATAACCTTAAGGAGGCTCCATATTGTATCACAGAAAACGGAACTTTCCCTGCTTTTTTGCCTTTTGTGCGCACAAAACAGCAAACAAAATTCACAAAGCAGCTATAATTTGATATACTTAGAGTTATAGAATAACTGAAATTATTTTCATGCTTGTTATGGCAACTTCATTTATTTATTCAGTACAATTGTGAGACATAATTCAATCTCCTAGCTTTCAAGATCATGAGACACTATTGTCACAGTCTTCATAAGTTTTACGTGCTAGATTATCAAACAACACTTTCTGAATTTGAGGCTAATATTGGCAGAATATCCTAAAGCCATAATTCACAACCACTGAAGAGAATAATTTTACTTGTGTACAGTCATGAGCTCGACCGTAAACTTTTCTATTTCCGCTTTTCTCAAAACCTACATTTTAATCTGTGTTTGCGCAAAATATAAAGGCTCACTTTTATGTTAAAAAATCAACGAACTTACAATTTACAGAAAAAATATCAACCAAAAGAACGGTTTAAAAAAAAATAGTGCTTAAAATTGCATTTGTAGCTTTTCTACTTCGGAAACGGTTGCGAACTTCTGGTCTGCAATTTTGCGAAAGTTATGGAACTTCAAGGAAATGAATAATGTTCTGAGATGGCGAACCAAGCGAAATGCGAATACCGCCAATGTCACGTGGTTTCTACATAACAAGGAAGAGTAGACTGACTCGTCAATTTCATTTAGTTTTATTGTGGTCACTCCCGTCTTATAAGACGGAGTGTACCACTATGTTGTCGGGTTTGTAAGCAAGCAAGAGTGCAAGCAAGAGTGTAACACGACCCATAATGCGTTTCGGCAAATTTAATATGGCTGACGTCACGTTCGATGGCTTCCGACTCTTCACGGAAATAAAAAAGGAGGCGGCAGCAAAAAAGGAAGCGGGAAGAGACGAGAAACATCTAATTTTCTTTTTAATTGGTCTAAGAAATGGTAATAGTTGTGAAAATTGGAGTGACCACATGTGCTCTTTGAGCGCCTTTAATTTTTAACATACTTGTAATGTTGAAAGTAACATTCTCAAACTCATTAATAATTCATCAAGTTAAAACAAAAGAAATTATAACCGTGACCATGATTTGGATACGTGATCGTAATTAGCATATATTTTTACGATTTTATTTCTTCGTTTACTCGTTAGTTTTAGTTTCGATTGAGAAGATATATCAAATACTCGAGACAGTGTTTCATCACGTGTCTAAACACTTCGAATTTCGTCAAAAATACTCCGCTGCGTGTCGTATTTTCGACTCTCTTCTCAGTGTCTGGATATGTGATGAAACACTGTCTCTCGTGTTTGATATATTACTTAATAGTTTATGTGTTTCTAAATGCTTTTCAAGTGTATATTATTGAAACAAAAGCATTTTAGAAACGACAACAGTTCATTATTATAGAGTGATAATATATCTAGGGTAGGGCATCTTGTACAAGCCCCTAGGGGTTTCTGATGGTTCTCCCAGGCGCAATACTTTTTTTTATATATACGTAAAGCTGTTACAATACCTTGTACTGTCTTTTCAAGATATATTCTGAAAGAGAAAATTGAGGATAAAGTGAGTTAAAGCAAGACAGCTCAACGTTAAAATTTTTATGGGCTGCCGTTTCCAGCCGGACAATCTTTGAAAACAAGCAAACAAAATGGCTCTATTGAAACGCGCAAAAGGAAAAAGCAAATAAGAATAAATGTAATAGAACGATCATATCATAAATGATAATATATATTAATTAAACGTGCAGAGAGCTCAGAAAAAATCTGTAAAAGCAGATACTATAACCTTAACCTTGCAACTTTCGCTTCTAAAATTATTATTGAAAGATTTTTGTTCTAGAACAAAACTACTTTTTCTTTTTTTCCCTTGTTCAATTCCTTTCAACTAAATACTACTCTCTATATGATTCCATCGAGCGGCTCTAAAACTCACCATTATCTTTGTTTAAACATTATTGAATGTCACTTCCGCCGGTTCTTAACTTGGGATTTTGTTAGCCGATACAGGCAGCAGGCTCGCAAGTAGCAAGAGGATGGTTTTAGTTCGGACTAGAGCAAAAACTCTAATTCAAATTTTAAGCGGCTTTATTTATTCGATCAAAGATTTGGACGAGGTATAAAGCAGTCATTGATTGAGCGTCTACCGCAGTTACTATATACACAAATTAAATAGCTACAGAGTGAAACCACAGCAAGGGATCGGAATCTGTAACCAGTTCAGTGATTTTGCTAACTGAACTAGCTATGAAGCTACAGCTGTTGTTAGCAAGTTGTTTTTAGGCCCCGTCTACACTTATTAGGATAACTTTTAAACGCAAGACTACTTTTACAGTTTCAAAAATTTCCATGTCAGCGATACCCGTTTTCAAGTCGTTTTCGCCTGTCTACACATATCCGGATAAATTTAAAAACGCTGCCGATAACATACGATCTCAGCTTCGCAGAACGTAACACGGGTGGCGCGCTAAGTAGTGGTGGACTGATTCATAGTTATAACGTAAGCGTTTTAAACATTTTCCCCGTCCACTAGAAACGGCATCTTAAGTTTTCAAAAAGTTACACACTGGCCGGCGTTTTCACTGTTTGGGGTATGTGTGGGTGTTTTATGCGGATACGTGTGGGCGAAAGACGTATCCGTAAAGAAATTTTTGCGTTTCCAAATTTATCCGGATACGTGTAGACGGGGCCGTAATGGAAGATCGTTTCACAAAGTCATTGAAAGTAATTGCGGTAAAAACGTAAGTACCTTTACCGTTGTACACCTTAAATTAAGTTGCAGAAATGGACCCAGATGTTAATTTCAAACAGAGTGCAGCTTCATAGCAACGCTGCATTGAATGCAGTCGATTTTTCAGGCTTTTTTTTTTCGCAGTTGCTTAAATTGTGTACATAACCAAAAGATCGTCGATAACGTCAGAGTAGAGATTTCTTATGTTCTCTTTAAAGAGGCTACATAAGGAAATCTCTGCCAAACAGGTTTTGCTAGTTTTCAAATTTCGGAGGTAGAAGATAACAATTCAGAAACTTCACGTACCCTAGATACAAGAATCAAGGAACATAAATCGAGATTCTCATCCGCAGTATATGGGTCTATATGAACAACATCAAAAAATCGAACATCCATTGATTTTAACGAAACAAAAGTTCTAGCCATTGAAAGTAACACCTTTCAGAGACGGGTCAAAGAGGCCATTGAAATTCGTGAAAAGCGACCTTCTCTAATAGAAATAAAGGATTTGAATTGGTAGCCGTTTATAACAACATTTTAACCCCAGGGGGGACTGTAAAGATGCTTTTTATTCAACTAACGTTATAAAAAAAAAATTCTGTGGCTGAATAAGGGCGGGAGAACCGCTCGAAATATTCCACGTTATATTTCAAACTTTTTAAAAAACCTTTTTACTCTAAGTCTAAGTCAAGAAATCTTTTAACATTTTTAAAAATTTTTGTTCCGAGTAGAAACCAAACCTTTTTATATATTGAATTCAGTTCTAGATATTCCGTCATTCCTTTGCTATATCGGATTGAATATTTCCACTTTGTTATTTACTACTGCTGTTCAACTTTGTCATCCGTTATTTTATGGAGTGTTCGAGTGAAATCGAGACTGAAGGCTGGTTTTCACTAGGCACAAGCATAAGCATGACACAAAAAAAACGAACATGTTCGTTTTTCTTATGCTTATGCTTATGTTAAGTGAAAATAGGAGAAACATTAGCACAAGCACAAGCGTAATGTATTCAACCAATCACAGAACACTAGGTACTAAGCTTACCGTGGAAAACAAAATGGCGGACGAAGAGTGCGCGTGCGTACATGCTTATGCTTATGTCAGCGCTGTCCTCACTAGCTTATGCTTGTGCTTATGCCTAGTGAAAACCACACGAAATAAAAGTGTTCACACTGGCGTTTTACTAAATAGTTTTATTTGAACTTTGTTTCTGTTAAAAGTTAGATATTCTGCATTCTTTTCGGAAATATGAGAAGCTCCCTATTACTTGTATTTATATGCCAAACATTATTTAATTTTTCAGTCGATATTCAATATTTGATAAAGCTGTTATAAATGGTTTACAACAGGGCTTCAAATAATGGCCGGGCAGGCCCCGGTCATGTTGTCTAGTTAAACATGTTTTCGCTCGGATACGACCCGTTTTAGGACGGTCAAATTGCAACTAGCTGGAACTTCTCAACCATTCAATTGTTTAGGTTTATACCCCCCCCCCCCTTTTTTTTCATTTGGAAACATGAATGTTGTCCCTTGAGATTAAAATTACCAAATAGTTTAAAGTTAAAATTTCTTTGAACGAGTAAATAACCGGACAACATGTTCGGCAATCCAACGATTCGTCCGGTCAATACCCAATTCTGTCGGAGAATTGTCCGTTGATCGGCTGTTATTTGACGCCCTGTGGAAAGTATTTTACTTTTTCAGCCCGCACGTGACACACCTGTATAAACACCAGCTAGTCCTGATATGGTACAATAAACCAACATGAGAACGACTCCAAAAAAGGTAACAAAAATTTGACTAGATGGGCGCCTGCTTGGTTCATCATTACTCTCCTGAATTTCTGCATTGTTGTCGCTGGTAACTATTCCACCATAACTTGAAAATTAACACACAGGAAATCTTTTGATCACTATTTCTATAATTTTTTTTATTATACATTTTTTCCTGTTCTATATCTCTGCAGTGAAGAACAAGTGTTAAAAGTTCATAATTATCAATTAGCATCCAAAAGATCCCAGGTAACTGCCTAAAGTCCTTAATTGTGCGTGAATGTATGTTCTTCTACTGGGTCATAACATTATGTCATTAAAATGAAAATTATTCTTTTTCACACCAGCATTTTGTTGAAAGTTTCAACCAGAGCTTTCGACTCCTACTCAGAAGCATTTATCAATAATTAATATTGATAATTAATATTAATTATTAATAGTAATAATTGATAATTAATATTAAATGTGTTTTTGGGTCCATGGGGAAGGAGGTGATGAGTGTCATTCACTCTTACTGAAACTGAAAATCCATTGAATTTTAGATCCAAGCAGAAGCTGGAGGATCTTTCTCGATAATTATGTCAACCACTGAATACTCTACGTCAATGCCATGTTATTGTGACCTCCCCCATGGGGCTTTTCAGGTTCACATTATTAACTAATACAGGATACAGTAGAGTAGAGGGTCTTAGATTGTCCGCTACAGCGGCTCACCTATCTTTCAAACTGCCCGCAGTGAAACAGACAGACCACAACACCGGGATCACTACCCTGCTCTTTTTCGATAAGTGTGTGGGTTTTTTAAAGTCCCTCAATAGTGTTGGGAGACTCGACCTACAGTTTAACGTCATTATCCGAGAAGACACGAAAGTCTAACCATTTGTGGATGTTAATTAGAACAAAGGCAGCACCTTCTCCTCAATTATTTTAAGACCCTAAGTGTAGGTCCGGCCGGGAATCGAACCCGAGCCTCCCGCTCGACAGACTGGCACATTACCAACTAGGGTAACTACACACTCTATATCTGTATACAACTATCCTCTAGAAAATTAAATATAGAACACATAGACAATATTGAACATGTAGATGGTATAGAGGCTATAGAAAATATAGAACGTGTAGAACACATAGAACACTACACGTTCTATATATATTCTATAGGATAGTTGTGTACAGATCTATGTGATCTGCACGTTCCAAATGTTCTGTAAACACGTTCAATATGTTTTATAGGATAGTGCAATACAGATTTACTGCACGTTCTAAATGTTCTATACAGTGTATATAGTCTTCAGTGGTTGATATTTTTCGAGAAATAGCCGTGATGGAACTCATTTAAGTAACCTCCTAAATATGAAATGGTGATCTGACTTTAAATGCTCGACCAAAACAGGGTTTGAATCCAGGCCCTTAACTTTGAAAGACAAAAATCTTACTAGCTGCTCTAAAACGGTTTACACATTAGTACCAGGAGGATAAAATTACTACCAACGTCTGCTGGGAGCTAACCTGTGGTTGTATTTGTTTCTAAGTCAAACACTTGTCCACTTTAAACCACAGAAACCGGAGACACGAATGTCGACTCCATAGGCAACTAGGCCTGTTAGAGGTTGTTGCAAATGATCTAAATGAGGTTGCCAGATCTTGTTCTAATCAGTATTAAATGTGAAGTAAAAACCTTTTAGCCTATACATTCACAGAAATAACACATCAAGAGGCATGGAAAAGGCAAAAAAAATTCATCAGCAACATGAGAACAAAAACTTATCATTTTTCTACTTGTTTTAAAAAATTCATCTTGGAAAAAAGAACGATCACTCAAATAGAGCGTTACCAATTTATGACTAAGGTTATCCAAACCATTCCTGGATTAAAGGAATAAACAAAGATATATGGAGAGTCATTTAGCTATGATTCCATTCTTTGCTCCAGCAAGGCTTACCAAAAAGCATTTTGCACTTAGAAATCTTTGCCTGCTCATCAAAATACAACGTGGTTAATCGATGATCATGGAACTCCTGTAGTAAATTTTTATGTTTAGGCTTACCAGTACTTAATATTTTCTTATTTTATCTTTATGGAACTAAAAATATAAAAATAAGTCATAAATTTAATTTATATTTAAGATCCGACTTTTCAATACTGGAGAACTATTTCTGGTCTTTGGCAAGCAGACCATCATTGGTACATGATAACTCATCTTTTATACAATATATAACTACACCAACCTGTTGCTAAATCCTCCAATAGTAATCAATATCATTGCAATCCACTGTTTTGGGGATATTTTTCTTTGATGGAATGACAAAAGATGTTAAAAATTGTCTAAGACAAGATATGCAAAATTGGAGCCTGTCAGAGCTTGCTAAATCATTTTACGATTAATCATTATACTTGCTCATCAGATTCAACATTAATTTTGGATCTAAAATCATCATGCAGACAATTATTCAGCAAAATTTTCTGTTTAAGACAACATTTAATTAAACTACAAACATTTTTGCCCCTGTATTTTTACTTGCAAGTTAACTTAGTCAAAGCAAATTTATTAGCTTCAAAATTAAAATCTGTTAACATAATATGCATACATATCTGTTTCAGGATTAATAAGGATGAACAAAAAATATTAATTTATCAATTCTAAACTTTAGAGTGACAAAGTTAAAAAATAAAAATTATTACCTGTTAATGAAGAGTTTGTAAAGGGTAGCAGTTGTTACAATTTTCAAGTTACTTAGCACCTAATTTTAAAAAAATGAAAAAGAATGGTGATTCATTAATAAAATGGTGCAATAGTGAATTGTACAATTTCTTGCACAAAGAAGAGAAGAAGTTCTAGGAACTGATTTGAATTCGTAGATGTATGGAATTCGTAGCTGTATGCTACTCTTTAGGCAAATGGGCAAGAAACAAGACTTGTATTTGACAAGTACCATTGACACAATCCTACTGCAAAACAAGATTTGAATGATTTAGGCCCCGTCCACAAAGGGACCTTTTCACCATCCGTCCACACTAAAATGATTGAAAATGGAGGTTTATAATTTGGATACTTTTATTATTTTTTAGAAGTCGACAGAAAGCAGTTATCTGTTGACTGTCTCTTGCAAGGATCACGTCCAAATTAAAGCCATACTTAATGCGAATTTTAATTGACTATGAAGAAAGAATCTTTTATGATACTATTTTATGAATGAAATCTCTTATGCCTGAAGAATTGCAAGAGAAACTTTGAAGTGAGCAAAAAACTTGGTACAATTCAAAGCAAAAAAATAAAGTCTAGTGACAAAAACAGATGTTTTTTAATCCATTTTTGTGGTCTAGTGTGGACGCAAAACTTTTTAGATGTTTCATGAAACTAAAATCAGAGGTTTTTGAAAACATGTTAGTGTGGACGGGGTGTTAGTAAGTCTTAGGAGTTTAGAAAAGTGAAAAATTGATCTAGATAATTTGTGGAATTATACTTGCAGAGAGGGCATCAAATGCCGAGGTTCTGGAGCAGGTTGGAATTAACCTTGCTCTGGATGAATTAGTGAGGAGTTGGCTAAGGTGGTATTGACATGTGCTTCACAGGGAGTTGGATAACCCTGTTAGGCTGGTTCATAATTTAAAAGTGGAGGGGAAAAGATCTAGGGGGAACTTAAAAAGATATCAATGCAGAAGAGAATATGAGAAGCAAGAGTGTAGTTAGTTATGTAGGGTTTTCCTTTTCAGATGAAGTTTCAGTTGATTTAACTTTAGCATGTGGAGAGTACTTGGGTGCGTAGTGCCTTCTTTGAGTCCTGAAGATATGAAGCTAGGGGGGTCTGGGGGTATAATCCCCCACAAAATTTAAGTACCCTTAAACGCAATCTGGTGCATTCTGGGCATCCAAACTAAGTAAATGCCAGGCTTTATATAATATAAGGTGTTTATGATTCATTTAGGATTCTTAAACATTAAAAATCTAACGGCTAAGATTCTTTTAGCTGCTGGCGACTGAATCATTCACCAGTTGCCAGTTGAAAAGAAAAACTCTGGTTGAAACTTTGGATAGCAAATGGAAAGCAGCCAAAATTCTGGCCCTGGTTACAGCCTCATAACAGTTAATTAAAGCAATTGTTGTAATTGTGTTGTTGAAGTGCTTCAGAAAGTACTTAGACACCTCAATATTTAAATTTTGTAATCATTATGTTTCTCTCTCTGTGTGCCATCACCGGAGGGTTTGCGGTGAATCATTTACCAATGTTGGCAGTCATGCACGAGGTTCCAAAGTTTAGTCTTTGAGACCTTGAATTCTTCTAAATTGTCGAGGAAGGTCTCCCACTGGCCCCCTCTAGCACACTTAAGTGGGATGTGTTACATCCCTTCTCGTATAAACAACAACAAACAAAAGTAGCTATGAACTATAACGATCTCCAACAACTTTAAAAAAATGTCACCAAAGGAAGTAGCTATGCTAAATAACACTCTCAAACAAATTTAACAAATCCCAAGTCGTTCGTTAGCAGAGAAGTACACGAGAATTCTCGATCTTTTCTTAACAACAAATTCTGCTGTAGATCCTAATAGAGTGACTGGTCCATTGTTACCACGCTATGACTTCCCGTAGTCTTGTAGGTATGCTGGGGGTCGGACAGCTCTGCCCAACCTCGTAGTGCCCACTATAGTTGACTCGAAGTTGTCATTCACTGTAGTTGGCTCAGTGTTGTCATTCACTGTAGTTGGCTCAGTGTTGTCATTCACTGTAGTTGGCTCAGTGTTGTCATTCACTGGAGTTGGCTCAGTGTTGTCATTCACTGTAGTTGGATCACTGTTGCCATTCATGTAGTTGGATCACTGTTGCCATTCACTGTAGTTGACCCACTGTTGCCAATCACTGTAGTTGCCATTCGGCTGCCTGAGACTGCCAGGATGAAATCTTCTCTGGTTTTTTGCAAATGTTTCCGGTTCTGTCTGAATTTTCTCCCGTCCTGAGGTAGGATCTAGGCAAAACCTGAACCTGGGCTTTCTCCATTTCCTTGCGATTTGCGAGATTTGGTGGAACGAATCGTACTGTATCACAATTTTTTAACTCTCCAGGTCTCTGGCGCCACGATTGTAATAATAGGCCTGTCTCTTCTCGTTCTTGCTTTATTCCTGAGCTGCTGTTTCCACAAGCTCTGGCTCTAAGATTTTATCCGGGGTTGGGAGAAGAGCTTTTGTTCTCCGGGACATCAAACGTTGGGCTAGACCCGTTGAAATGCCTTGCGTGGGCGTATTGCGGTAGGCTAGAAGAGCTAGGTAAGGGTCGTCACCGGCTTTTTTCATTAGTCGCTTGGCAGACTTAACAGCCTGTTCTGCTTTCCCGTTGCTCTATGGATCAGTTGGTGATGATGCTATATGCTGGAATTTCCACTCCTTGCTGAAGGATATAAACTCTTCTGAGTCAAATTGGCCACCATTGTCTGACACAAAGACATCTGGAATGCCATACCGAGCAAATTGACTCTTTAGTTTTCTGATCACCGTTCTTGCTTTGATGTTCTCCAGAAAGTCAATCTCCCAGAATCCTGAATAGTAGTCGATAGTTAGATGATAATCACGACTGTCGTGTTGAAACAAATCTACGCCAACCTTGGCCCATGGTCGTGGGGGAATATCATGGGACTGCAGTGTCTCTTTTGGTTGTTTCGGATCATGTGTCCGGCACACATCACATCTTTCGATGTAGTATTTCACAGCTTTGGACATTCCTGGCCAATAGAGACACTCCCTGGCCCTATGCATGCACCCTCCGACTCCAATATGACCACGATGTATTCTCTCAAGCATGCCATGTCTCAGGATTGCTGGAATAACTGCTCGACTACGGAAAACAATTCCTTCCTGCTCGGATAGTTCATCCCTGACATCAAAGTATGCAGTGGTCAGGGTGGGTGTTGCATGTCTGTGCTCAGGCCAACCTGTCCTAATGACCTGAATTAGGGCCTGCAGGCTCTCATCATTTACTATGTGAGCACGGATATCTTCAAGACGAGCAGCAGATATTGTGAGGTACTGTGCCATATTGACTGACTCTATAGGTCTAGATATTTCTTTGGAGAGTATGCTCTGCTAAGTGTGTCTGAGAGCTGCATAAGCTTGCCCTTGCGATAGCCCAGGTTGACATCGTACTTCTGAACTCGTAGTAGCATGCGCTGTAAACGCCTGGGGGCTTTGTGAAGCGGTTTCTTAGTAATCACCTCTAATGGCTTGTGATCTGATTCCATTGTCACAAGTCGCCCGTATGTGTATTGGTGAAACTTCTCTAGGCCAAACACAACTGCCAGCAGCTCTTTTTCTATCTGTGCGTATCTTGGTTCCACATCTGTTAGGGCTCGACTGGCGAAGGCCACAGGCTGTCCATCCTGGGTTATCACTGCACCAAGGCCTGTTTCTGAGGCGTCACACTGTAGTGTCAACTCGGCTTCTGGGTCGTAATATTTCAGTACAAGAGCCCAAGGTGCTTGATGTTCTCGAAGGCTTGGTCATGGACCAACCGCCGCCAGGTTAACCCAGTTGGTAAGGCGCCAGTCTGCTGTGCGGGAGGCTCGGGTTCGATTTCCGGCCGGACCAACACTCAGGGTCTTAAAATAATTAAGGAGAAGGTGCTGCCTTTGCTCTAACATCTACAAATGGTTAGACCTTCACGTCTTCTCGGATAAGGACCTAAAACCGTAGGCCCAGTCTCTCGATCTCTCTGTCGAGGGACTTAAAAGAACCCACACACTTCTCGTAAAGAGCAGGGTGGTCCCGGTGTTGTGGTCTGTCTCTCCAATCTGAAGGCACTTCTTATCGGCTGCCAATTTGCGCCATAACATGTGAGCCGCTCAGCGGACTCTCTAAGACCCTCAAACTATTCAAACTTGTATTTACTTGTAAAGAGCTTAGAGCTCTAGGATAAGCGCTATATAAATATCAATTATTATTATTATTATTATTATGGACCACAGACCACCACCACCCGGTCTCTTTCAGCGTCAGCTTCCGTAATGGTTCGCATGCATCACTCAATTTGGGGAGAAATTTGCTAAGGTACGTCACAAATCCGATTAGCCGCTGTATGCCCGCTACTTCGGATGGCTTTGGCATCTCTAGCATTGCCCTCACCTTCCCAGGGTCAGGTTTCAGTCCTTGATTTGTAATCAAGTGGCCCATGAAAGGGACCTCTGCACGCCGCAACTGCACTTTTTCATGGTTTAGGGTAATGTATCGGTCTCTGCATCTCTGGAGCAAGGCGTATATCTTACGATCGTGGTCCTGGCTTGCTTCTTCATCTGTGTCCCCTTCTCCGAAGACCAGGATGTCATCGTGAATAGAAATCACTCCAGGTAGCACCTCAACTGTTTGGTGCCGGCGACGTTTGAATTCTTCAGGGACCGACGACAAACCAAATGGAAGCCTACAGCAACTGAACCTTCCGAATGGGGTGTTGAAAGTTGTAAGCTTGGAGCTTTCGGCATCTAATTCTATATGCCAAAACCCATTCTTAACATCGAGGGTGCTAAAAACCCTTGCTTTGCTTAGTTCCGGCAAAAGCTGTTCTATGGTGGGCAATGGATAGTGACTTCGTTGTAAGACTTCGTTGATATCCTTAGGGTCTATGCAGATGCGCAATTTGCCGTTGGAATTGCGAACAATGACCATGCTAGATACCCATGGGGTGGGTTCTGTTACCTTTTCCAATATGCCTAAATTCTCTAGCCTCGTAAGCTCATCTTTTAGCTGAGTCAGGGCAACTGGAACTTTCCGGGGGGGATGAACAACAGGAACTGCCACTTCCTCTAGCTCCAGGTGGTACTGCCCTTCCATTTTCCCCGTGCTCTGAAAAACGTCGGGATATTGGGACACAATTAGCTCTTTGGTGAGCTGTTGGTCAACCTGCTGTTGGTTTAAGACCATGATGTTTTGGTACTGGACTTTGATCAAGTCCATGTTCTGGATGGTATTGCTGCCTAACAGGGGGGTACATGAGTTGTCGTTGATGATCACAAAATCTGTCTGGTACATCGTCTTGTTCTTAGGATTACAGAGTTCTACAGTGCACTGCCCCAATGGGAAAATAGTGGACTTGTCATAGAAAGCAAAGGCTAGTCTTAGTTAAAGTTACTGGGCCACAACACTCCTCTAGTGTCTTTGCTGGGATGATATTGCATGTTGCCCCACTATCCAACTGAAACTGGACGGTCTGCCCACCCACACACATATTAGCATACAGGCGCTTTGGGTAACTCGTGTCAGCCACTGCCTTTATTTTTTCGGGGCTTAGGGTGACAGTTTTGAGTTCATCGTAGTCACTGTCCTCAGAGTCACTATTTAACTTTGCAGACACAGTATGAACTTTATTATTACGTGCTTGTTGTGGGGGGGGGGGGGAGGGTGTTGCTTTTTTGTGCGAGGCACTGTGAGCTAAAGTGAGTAAGCTTAAAACAGGCTACACTATTTTTCCAAATGCTGCAGAGTGTTCCTTGCCACGCGCGTGTTTCCTCCCGCAGTATTTGCACTTACGGGATGCCTGTGTTTGCTGCACTCCGGCTGCGTGGGAGGCCTGTGGTTTCCTCACACAGGCGTGCACAATTTCTTTTTTTACAATGGTTTTATTACGCTGCTTCGATAATTCAGATGCTCTACAGGCCTGGATACATTTATCGACTGGGAACCTTTAACAATTCTTCCCGCAGCTCTGAGTCTCGAATGCCACAAACTATGCAATCCCTCACAAGTGAGTCTCTCAGAGTTTCGAAATTGCACGTGCTCGCCATTATTTTTACTTCGGTAATTAACTTCTCTAAAGGCTCAGTTGGCTCTTGCACTCGCGTGAAAAACTTATACCTCTCAACAGTTTCGTTTCTGTTGGGGTTACGGTGGTCGTCAAACGCTTTTATCACTTCGGCTAGAATTCTCTCTGCTGGATCGCTTGTGAAATGCACTGTTTCATAAACTTCTCTGGCGTCGCTGCCAATTAAACAAAGGAAAAGTTTTACCTTCATTTTCTTTTCCCTACCAGCCATCGCCAGCTCCATATAGAGGGGCATCGCTTCCTTTCAACGTTTCCAAGCAAGGGGAAAATCATGGGCCTCCATGTCGAGATTACCTGGCTGTTTGAGATTTATTCTCGGCTCGGCTGGGCTTCTACCAAGGTCAGAACTGGTTGCTGCGCTTCGGGTTTCCATGTTGCTCAACTGGCAATGTCACTTTTCTTGGCAGGAGCTAAATTAATTATCGTAGAAAATCCTTACTAGTGTACGATGAAGGACTCAAGGGTTCAACTTAAGTCTGACACCATGTTATAAGAACAAGATATGTCATGCAAAACAAAGCTAGCCTTTCTTTTCAGTCGCTTCTGATACTACGTTCTTTCAGAATCACGTGATCTCTCTCTGACGTCAGAGCCTATTGTTACAGGATATCCCTGCTGAGAGCTAGGTCTTCTAGTGCTCCTTTGCGAATTGAATGTCCAAAAAACTTTATCTGCCTTTCTCGAACTGTGGTGAGTAATTTGCGATCCACTTGTACCCATTCAAGATCCTCTTCATTTGTGACTCAGTTAAAATACAATATCCGAAGCATTTGACGATGTGAGTCCAATTCTTCTTGAAACGGATCTGTTTCTTGTAACGAGCATTTGAGGTGTAAATGGAGCCGAGGGACCTATTCAATTGGGGTGTTACTGTGGTGTAGTTGGTATGGTGTTGGGCCTTCCAACTTCAAAATAACCATCACCTTACTTTTCTTGCTATTGATGCTGGGGCCTAGGTACTCGGTTGAGGTCACAGACAATTATGTCAAAAAGCTTTTGGAGATCTTCAATCAACAGAACGAGGAGAACCATGTCATCTGCGTAATGAAAAATGTTGATCTTGACACCATTGTTCACAATTCCTTCCAGACGATCGTCGAGCTCACGGAGGATTACTGTTGAGGACACGTTAAAGAGGTCTGGGGACATTACACACCCTTAGCGGACTCCCTGTTTGATGGGAAACCAGTTCGTTTCACCGTACGGCAGACGGACTACCACAAGCTGATCACTGTAAACGGACTGAACATTGTGGAGATCTTTGTTGTCAAGCCTGATGTTCTGGCGCATCTTGAACTGAACAAGTCGTGTACTATATATAGTTGATTCTATGATAGTCCCTTGTTAGAGTAACTGATGAGAGGTTAAAATTATGTATGTGAAATGGAAATTCTAAATAAATATTTAAATATATTTCACCTGAAAGCTTGCAGGATCCAAATAAAGCTGCACATGAACAACTAAGTTGTTATTTATACAGTAAAGAAATGCAGGTATTGAAAATGCAGCAACTGTCTTGACACCAGGTAATGTGAATTGGCCCTGTCCAATTTGTCCAAGAAGGAAACTAAATGAAAATATTAGCTGTAGAGAAAATATAAGAGATAAAAATAATAATGGTATTACAAAAAGTATTTACAGTCAATAATAATGTTGCAGTACCAGTAACAAAATTCAAAATGTAACTTTGCTTTTAAAGTTTAGGTGAAACAAATTTCTTGAATTTTACATTAAGAATGACAGTATAGCTGCTTATTAGTCAGATGAGACTGGGCAGTTTTAGACCATGAGCACAATCATAGTTTGGCAAATCAATATTACTATAAATATTATTGACAAAAGATTTTCAAAACTTCTAAGTTCTATCACTTTATTGGCATTTGTTGTGACCTAATTACACTTGCAAACTAATCTCACGAAGTTGTCCCTTAACAGCATTTTAGTTAAAATATAAAACGAAAAAACGCAATTGCTGCCTATAGCTGTATAAAAACTCTAAAAACTTTTATAAAAACTTTAAAATTCTATAAGATGGATAAAATCTGAGCTTTTGCCATTCTACGGCATCATCAAAGATATGATATCATGCTGCAGAATGGCGAAAGCTCAGATTTTATCCATCTTATAGAATTTTAAAGTTTTTATAAAAGTTTTTAGAGTTTTTATACAGCTAATAGGCAGCAATTGCGTTTATTCGTTTTACACTTGTAAACCTTTAAATTATTTTGATTTCTCAGTTTTTTCACAACTAGCGTAAAATAAGCAATGCAGACACACTAAAGTGACTCTTTTGGAGGACATAATTATTTGCCCCCTTTAACATCATGCAGTAAACAAAAAAGGTTTCTTAATTTATAGGATCAGCAATTTATGTTGCAGTCTCTTTAGCCCTGCCCTTAATATTTCATTTATTTGTTTTTTGCTTTTCTAAGTACTTGCTTTAGATAATGACTGACCTTTGTCAACTCAATAAGGAGAACAACTGACGCTGAACTAAAAGGAATCTTGCCATTCACCTTGCACAAGTTGATAAGAACTGAATGAGAACCATAGATCAAGACCCTAAAATATGAAATCCAACAAGTTGTTTTAGCTTATCATGCACAATGCAGATATTTAATTTAAATTCCACACCTGCAGAAATTTTTCACATTTTCATAAAAAAAACAGGGTTTGCAGCGGTCATAAATTTTGTTTAAAGTCCATGAGTTTTCTGAATGGTCTTTAAGTTTTAGAAACAATAAAGGTCAGGGTCTTTTAAATTCAGTTAATCTGCCGACTTCTTAATTTTAATTAATAAATCACATTAAAGGTGATATGTGTCACAACAAGTGGAGTTAGTGAGTTAACGAGTTATGCCTGAAGTTTATTGACTACATGAAGCTCGAGTACTGAAAGTAGGAAAGGGAGCTGGGAATTTGGGATAGGAGGG
>JAOEHV020302168.1:0-11744 GCA_025447995.2 Isaurus tuberculatus | reverse complement strand
AGATAGTTTTGTTAGTCTTATGATAATTTAGTCTTTTTCAAGACAGTTTTGTCTAGTATTGCGAGACATTGACAACTATTATAGAAACTGAAAATTGTCACTCTTCTCATGTGTGCGCAAGATGGATGAGAGAAAAAAATCGAGTCACGCCAATGATATTCTGTTGAATTTATGAAGCCCCCCCGTCTTTAAAAAGCTCCCCTCTAAAGTGCTTGCAAACAATAAGCCCCCCGGGGGGGAGGGCTTAATAGAGAAAATACGGTAATCAAAACACTTCCATGCAAGACCGCAGGTAAATTCAATCTAAAATATTATATAACTACTAAATTAGTAGATCTCTTTCAGCTACAATTTATCTCCATTCACAAAGAATGTAACAACAAAAATGTAAAACACGAAATGCTACTTGCCTGTAGAAAACCAAAATTACGTGACAAAAAAGATGTTGATTCGAAGTTTCAAATCCGGAATTTTGTTCATTGACACAGGCAACTTGCTTCTTATATGTACTGCCTTATTTGTTTTTTATCCTTTTTAAAACGAAATAGCAACTGCTGCAGAGTAATATACACACATTTGAAATGTTTGCACCCTTGAACGACTAGAGGGGCACTGAGTAAACTGTGACACACTTTAAAACACAAATCAAATTGTTACCTTTAAATCTCTATGGGTAATTCCCTTGTCATGTAGATACTAGAGAAAACAGAAAAAGCAGTAATAAATGTTTGTCCTTGAACAGTATTCTTGTAGTGATAAAACAACTGCAATCTGGAACCATTACATAAAATAGAAAACAAAAAATGTTTTTACACCAATCTATAGCACATCATGTAACTATTTTACGTCTACATGTATTTAGTTTATTTGAACGCGTAGCCTATATTAATAAATGGGAAAACAGCTCAGATCTTGGTGTATGGGCTGATTTGGTTGAGGGATAAAAACCTTCAGAGTCAAATTGATATCAGTTAAGTATTAACCCTCATGCGAAGTCCAGTATTTGAACCCAGGTCACAACGGTGGGCGAAACGACTTCTAGCCACTCCATCACCCTGACTCACCTTAATGAGCATTATGGCTTTTCTTTTCGACATAAGTTCATCAACGTTAACCTTGTCCGAATTTTACTTGAAAGATCAAAACTTTGGACAAAAAACAACTAAATTTATAACTAGAAAAAAGGAAAGTAAATTCCAACTGGAACATTTCGCGAAATCGAAAATCGTTTTGTTTAGAAAAAGCGAAAGCATGTTACTTTACAAGATGAAATAAACTCTTTTACTTAATAAAACTTAATAAAAACTTAATAATGCGCTTTATTTAACCATCTTGAGTGAAAAAATACAATGGCAATACAATATTAAAAATGCGAGAAAAATGGCAAGGAATAATCGTAATAACATGTTAAAACTATGTACATATGCACACATAAATATATACAAGTTATATTCCACAAAGTTGGTATGAAGGAACGTTGGTGCCTGTCGACTGATTCTCACCCATAAAATACCTTCAATTTTAATTCTAATTTTAAAATCTTGAAACATGTGATTCACTTTCTTTCCATTGTTTTTCGTAACGTCAACAAAATAGAAATTCTTTAAGTTACGGTACGGTACTGCGTATCCTATTCGTACCCATGCTTCGCACGTCAAAACATATATAGAGCCACCTTAAATGTCAGCGATAATCAAACATTTAAACCAAGAGTTAAAGTCCCTATCTCACCAAAATTCGGATAGAGCAAAAAAGTTAGTTAACAAATTCTAGGGATAAGATTTTACCTTAGACTTTTAGTTTCGGAGTTAAAACGGGTCTAAGTAATTATTTTCAAAACAAAGTCGCGCCTAAGGGGGAATGGGAACTAGGAACACGTTTACTGTTTATGGTTCTTTGATTATATGGTCATTAGGGCTTGCTGCCGACAAGTTTTAAACAAGAGATGACCACAACACATCTCGAAGGCAAATTTTTAACAGAGAAACACTAAGTCCTATTTCTTTGTGTTTTTTTTTCTATTGATGGCTTCCTAACTCCAATGTTCTTTGCAAGTAGGCAAGGAGTGCAACTTTTTTTCAAAAAGTGCCAAATTTGAGTGTTTGAGCCGTCATAACCCCGAAATTAATAGTCAAAAGCAAAATCTAATTCAGAACTTATAAACTAACTTTTTTTTTTGCTCTATCCGAGTCAGTAAAAATCCATTTTCGTGAGATAGGCTCTTTAATCAAACCACGTTCATTCTAACAATATCTAATACCTTAACAGCCTCCAGCATTTGATAAAAAAGAAGTTTGGCAGTTTGTTCATCAAACCTTCCTACACTGACAACTCTGTCGAATAATTCACCACCTTCGACTCTGGACAAAGAAAAATGCAATAATGCCAAAATACACACAACTAAGTCATCTAAATCTTCAAACAGCTGTAGCTTTAGAGCTTAATTGACCTCCTCAGACTGCCACAATGTTTTCCTAATACAGTCCTCTTGGGAAATAAGGTTCTTTGTTTCAGCTGCGTTAATGAGAATGACACGAAAGAATGTTCAGCTTAAACAAAGAACCTTATTTCCCATGAGGACTTTTTTGGGAAAACATTGAGGCATTCTTAGTAGGTCTATTGGTAAGAATGCAGCACCAGTATACGAGCGCCTTGATTCGAATTCTGTTAAAACCTGAATACTTTTCAAGTTTCTCTTTTGCAATGCCTAAATCGTGTACATAATTGCAAAAAATATCGAAGACTTTGTTGCAAATAGCATCGGTACAAAATTAATCACAATGATCCTGGTACACCCTAGAGTTGCAATGATAAAATCACTAAAATTGACCTGTTTCCAACAGCTTTGGCCTTATAATTGAGTTGGTGAAAGTCCTGCACCAGTATCGCAGAGGTCTTGGATCCGAATCTCGTTAAGTCTTATTTTTTTTGGTCTTCTCTTTCGCACTGGCATAAATTGTGTACACAGCTGCTAAGACCGTTCTACAACGTCATAGAATTGGTAACTCGGGTTAACATTTTCAATGTTGAGGCAAAAGATATTAAGAAAAGAAACCCAATACAATGATTAGATCTAGCACAAGGATGTACAGTTAAAAATAAAACATTCGTGCAGTTTTTCAAATAAAGAATTAAAACGAGAAAACTTCTCTCCTTCCCTCCCTATTCGATTTATGAAAGCTTATGTGACTGGTGGTTGGTATCTTATAAAATGTCCAAGGTATGACAAGTCTTGTAATTGTCCACTTCTAACTTTCCTCAAATATTACGTTTTGGACAAAATATGTTCTAATGTAAGGCCGGATTCTCCACCAATTTGTACAGTAAGTCCATAAGACGTATCATTTACTTTCCCCTTGCTCCTAAATACTTCTTCCAAAGCCATCATTTCATAGCCATACTACAGACAGGTTAGACAAGCAAAGTATGTTACATTACGGCAAATTCTCTTTTCCTAAGATACCATTTCCTGGAAAAAATTTCTGTTGAACATTTTAAATCATACCATGGTCAGGTTGGAAAAGAAAACATTAAAAAATAACGGCAAGATTTTTCACCAAAAATCAACTGTAAACCAGTGTAAGGCATCCTTCATTTTCCCCTCGTTCCAATACTCCACCCTGAACCTCCATTTTCTAAAAAGCTTTAGAACTGAGATTGATAGTAGATAAATTGCATGAGTAAAAACTAAAAATGCGAATGGTACAATTCCAATATTATGTACAGCATGTCCTCTGCATCAATAACATCTTCAATTCCAATTATACAAGGCTGAAAAGAAAAAGAAATAAACAATCATACAAGCATTTTTTGTAAACGACAATTTGGTGCAGATATCTAGTTATCCACTAGTTTTAGTATAACACAAAATATCTAGTGCAGGTGTTTCAGACACAATGACCCGCTAATCGTCCTTAACTGCCACCTAGCCTAATCTAGTAAGTCCCAGTTTAACTTGCTATTGGCGTGCTTCAATTCTAGCCAAAAGTAATGCCAGGTTCTAAAAGTAGATTGGGTAAAGGTGCTGCCTATTCTCTAACATAATTAAATCGTTAAACCTTTGTGCGTCTTCATGGATAAGGATGTTATATTATAGGGCGACTCTTTCGATTCTCTATTGGCAGGATTATTGCAAAAAGTAGGGAAGTCGTCCTATTGTTAAAAGAGCTCTCTGTTCAATCGAATGCATTCAGTTTCTGAATGTAAATGATTCTGGCATATGGCTAAAATGGAAGAAGGAAATTGCCAAAACCGGCCAATGATTGGATTCTTGTTGTTGTAAGGCGGGGAAACGGGAGAGGCCACTGACGAGAAAGAAAAATCTGGATGCGCCTATGATTGGATCGATGTTTAAAAATGAAGAGCGCAATCTAGGTCCTACGTAAGCTTGCTGTGGTACCAAACGATTCAAGACTTATCAACAGGCATGTAACATCCAATTGAGCAAACCCATATATAAAAAAAAGCTTTATTAATCCGATATCAATTTGAAAAAGCTTATATATAATTATTATAGCAAATGGAAATTCCTTACGTGTTTTAATTTCTTTAATATTTCCACTTCATCTTTAGCTGGTGCTTGCTTTGGCTGAAAAAAATAATGTTTTAACAGTAGTGAAACATTTGCTTATTGTACTAAGGTTTTCCTTTGAAAGACAATCACACCAATGAACAAGATGTCCATACTTACCCCCACTGAAAATTTTTTCTTGCTGATCATTTTTATCGCAAATTTGTCGCACGTTGAGCCCTTCCTGAACGCTAGCTTAACCTCACCAAAAGCTCCCCTAATAACAGTAAAATCCAATAACCGTTTCATAGTTACAAAACAGTAAATCCCATTTTCGTAAATACTTGATAATACATTTTAATACATCAGTAAGTACCTGAACTACAAAGCTTAATCCATTAAGAAAACCATTAACCCCTGCAGCCGCCATTTATATTTGCTGTTTTCGGTGTTAAGTGGATTTGCTAGAAACAGAAACTGGAACTCTAAACTCTGACCTTGTAAGGTTAGAAAGCTTGGGAAACTGATAGTGATAAATGAAATTTTTAATCAAGGGACCAATCAGTTTTTTTTTCTAAAACACAGATGTTACAAACTGACTTTTGAAATAGTTGCTGGCGCACTAGGCCAACTATATTCAAAAGTCACTGGACTGTGCTGGCCCAAATTGGCAAAAAAGCCTTTGGACTGTTGGGCCACCATTGATGTCAAACCCCGCAATCCCAAATTAAATAAGAAAACATTGTTAGTATTAATCACCAAATATCCACGGTGTTTTTACACAGGATGAAAGAAAATCTTTACACAGATTGTGTTAGAAGTGGTTTCCTGTATTGTAGTTACTGTCAGGTCAGTCTCTAGACTGCTACTGGTACCACGTAGCCCAGTACTACCTGTCGCGGGTCGGGTGGTCGGCGACTCAACCGGCTCCCCCATCTCACTCCGGTGTAGATGAGGAGGGTGGCTAGTCACCCAGCAGGATTAAAAATAAGACCTGTCAAAGGGCGGAGGAGCTCCTTTGTGAGCCAACGGCCAACTAGCAAGCTATGTCAGTGACGAGTGGCGACGCCTGACGGCCGGCAGCCATGAAACCACCATTAGGTGGCGCGCTTGACAAACTAGTCGGCACGATAGATAGATAGATAGTATTGTAGTGAAACATGGCCTAGAAGTAGGAAGACGTATGTAGACTTTAGCATACAGAGATGCAGATGGTTGCTTGATGTGTTAGGTAAACTTAGCAACAGAAAGTATTTGAAGTATTATGAAACAGTAAGCGTACCATTTTTACAGCCATTTTCATTTGCATCTGCAGTTTATTTCCGATGTTGTACTTAGTTTTTGGTGGACGTTAATCAAACATTGACTCACGATATTTTCCACAGCTGCTTAAATGAAAGGCTTTTGATTGATGTCCATCAAGAACCAAGTACGACGTCAGAACAAACTGCACGTGTAAATTAAAACATCTGTAAGGTAGATGGTGCCACAGTGAGAGAAAGATTCTGCCACACATGGGAGTAAGTTATTCGAGTTACTCGAGTTGAAATTCACAAAAAGACCTTGGACAAGACCACAACACTTTGTAAAAAGGGCCATATAAACAAACCCCTCATCAAATCTTTACTTGCAAAAAAAAAGGTGGTAAAAACTGATGATGCTGATGATGATTTACTTGGGAGAATATACAATTTTCTTGTCTTTTCATTTCTCCAGGGGCCCTATCTTCATGATTTTTCATACTTGCCAGCTGGGGAAGTTAGTCTTCTTATAAAATTAGTGCTTCTTAAGTTATCTGATGTTGTACTAGTCTATGACATTTTTTTTTTTTATTTAGCACCTACAATATTAAATAAGTTTTAAAATTGCAAAGATATATTACCATATTTTTAGGTGCAAGCTAGCTGGAATTAACCTATACGGGCTATACTAGGCCAGCTACCATAAATCTCTAAATTATTTACTAGCATTAAGGTCACGTCTAAATGGACGAGTAATTGACTTTCCTTAATACTCCACAAAATTATTAGGTCGTCTCGGAGAAATGAACAACTGAAAAGAAGGGCCCCTGTTATAAGTGATACTAACACACCTTCCTAATGTCTTTGAGACTGTGTACTTCTCCCTTAATTCCTGGAAAAGATTAAGTAAACATAAAAAATCATCTTTTAAATAGTCACATACTTATACATTGAATTTTAGAAGTTGTTCACAGTAGTAACTAAAACTTTTTTGAGTCAATGATTTGGTTTGCAAAACTAAATCTCCCTCCGAGTCTGCCTATTAGTTTTTATGCTGCATCCTTAATTACTACCATTACAGTACTTTGTCCCACAAACAATAATTTAGATTCAGTTGGTTAGTAACAGTGTAAAGTTTCAATTGGCAGATAATAATCTGGGTGAAGGGGTGGTCACTTGGTCCAAAGTGAGGAGTTAAGCTTCCTCTACCTCCCTAGCTGTCTGTCCTATTTCTTCCCACTTATTCTCTCTTTTCGTCTGTCTGTTTCTTCTATCTCTTTCTGTTTCTGTATCCTTCGTTCGTCTGTGTCTATAAAAGGTAATACGAAAAGTCTTAACAACAGTTTTTCTTTGACTTGCAGTTGCATGAGGTAATTGGTCAAGAAAATCTCATGTTTTTACCAGCAGTGAGAATTACATAAAGTACATAATACCAGAAAAACAATGTTTTGACAGTTGAGGATTAAAATTCTTTCATTGTTTTTTTAACAAAAAAAGGCCTAACCACGGTTCAGTTAAATGGTTTGGTAAAAGCTTAGAATCAAAGAAAAAAATTACAAATTATTACCAAATTTAATTCCAAAAACAACAACTAAAAGGCATAGTTTTGCTTTAATTTACTTAATGCTTTTTAAATTATAAATCAAATTAAATAACTCCAGTTGTTTTTTGGTTATTTTGGAAAATATACCATGCAATTATTGCCCTTGGCCTCAAAAGAAAAACATATAGCTCTACCTTAGAAAAATGTTCAAAATTATCAAACTTATTATTATTATCAGGCAACTATTTTCAAAAACCAATCAGCATTGGCTGATAATGCCTTAATTATTCTTACTTTAGGCATGGAGTTTTGTTCTTCTGAAGCGAGTACACAGTCTTGAAATACAAAAGCTGGAAAAGGTAAATAACATTTAGAAATAGATTTTACCAGTTGAAACTGTTATCAACAATTTAAGGATTTTGTTTCAAAGGTTTTGTAAAAATTAATAGTAGTTACACAAACTTTCATACAAAACAGTTCTTTAGAAAAGTAGCATGCACCACAAACAATCTAAACCACTGGCATGAAGATCAATTTAATCAGCACTTTACTGAACCATGATAAGCTGCAACAGAGCCTATAAGAAGATGCACGAAAAACATAAGGGTTCTAACCTTATTGAGAAGAAAGCATGGATTAACGACTAAAACTAAAAGTTTTAATTTTCTAAATGGCAAGTGTGATAATTTTAGCTTATTTTCCATGATTGGTTCTGCATTGGAGAAAAGAACTGCTACAGTAGTTATCCAAAAGTCTTTCATTTTCAAAGCAAGCTGTATTATAGCTACTAGTTTTTCTCTCCCAGAAATGTAAAAAGTATTTAATATAAAATCAATTAACTTTTGTGCATAAAACTACTTTTTTAGTGAAGTGGTATATGTACTACATATTTTTTGAGTTCATGAAAACCTAATGCGAAACATTTACTTGCCTTTGTGGGCCTTTCGTGACAGTGCAATTTCATCATTATTGTTCAAAGCATGTGTTTTTTCCTTGCCTGCATTCAAATGCAATTGAATAAAAGAATTAAGACTTTTTCATCTAACAAATTTATCTGTTTTTGACTAAAACAAATTTAATATATATACATTAATTAGATAATTTACAACCATGATTAACTTAATTAAAATTATATATAATTTATCAACTTTTTCTTTTATTTTCAAAATGGCCCTGAAGAGCAAAACATTGAGTAATGATACCACTAAAGGTTTTCAGTTTAACAGTTATAAAAATTTTGCATGATAAAGTTTCATGGAAACACAAATATAGCAACACTGATATTTCCATTACACTAGAGTGAGCTGAACTCAATCACATGTGAACAATTACCGGTAATTAAAATTTATACATTTGTTCACATCTAATACATATACAAGTTCTTACCAATTTTATCTCCATTGAGAAAAGTTCCATTTGAGCTACAAAAATATGGAATGAGCAAAAGATACGCAATTAATTACCAGTAATATCTTAAATTTTTAGTTTTAGTAGAATCAAGTATAATAAATCTAATTATTTAATATTAAGTATTAAACTATGCTTAATACGTTTGACAATACATCTTTTTTTTGAATCACGAGTTACAGCTATTAACAAAACTACTACTGACAGATTAAATATAAAATTTTGACAGCAACTTAGAATTGTTTTAGGTTTTAAGGCTGCAATTGCCAGTGTGACAACAGCCTTTTTCCCATTTAAATCTTTAGAATGCCCCAATAGCTGTGCATACAATAAAACAGCTATGTTTAATTCCTGGCTTTTCTTTGCATAACTGTTTTGAATTCACTAACAAGAAAAGTAGTGATATGTGGGAAACTAGAGCCAAAAAACAGTTTGGATATCTGATTTTTGGTGCTGCAGCACATAAGATGATGAACAAAACATTCCATTGAAGAATACATGATTCAATCAACCCTTGGTTGAATTCTTTTTTGATTATTGCTTTCAGCAGAATGCAAAGCTGTTGTTTCACCATTAGCTTCCTGAGAGCAAGGAAGGGCTAACACTCTAAACACCAGCTTATTACAGTCTGTGATGATTAAATTAATATTGTCAACCTAGAGTCGATCCATTTCTATATTTTACCTACTCACCCAATGCACATCTGTCAGTATTTTTCAAAAAAATTTTCAACTCAGATTTGATTAAATCAAACATTTTACACTTTCTTACCTCAAATCTTTGATGAATATAGTTCCTGAATCAGATTCCTGTAAACCAGTACATTGATAATCAAAAGAAAAAAATAGAAGATAAAAAATAAAAACACTAACCAAATGCATCTATTACTACCATATAAAAACACTTACTTTGTAGATCCTAAAATGATTTGCACTCAGAGCCTGAAAATCAGCTTTTTTCTTGAATCTGTTTTGAATGAATGGGCAGTTATTTTTTGGTCCTCTTCCAAAATTGTATTCACTTTCATGGAGTTCTGAAGATTTAAAACAGCAGTTAACTTAATCTAGTATATAGATTTTTGGTATTCCATTTTCATAGCTTTGTTTTTGCTGTTTTTAACAGTCTGGGCTGGGTTGTAGAAAAGCTGGTTTTAAAACTTTAATTAACACAAAGTTCAAATGGTTATTTCTGCACGATGAAAGATTTGTTTTGCTCACAAACTATGTTCAGAATTTCCAACAATACAAACATGTCAGCTCCAAATATCAAAGCCAAATGCAAGTCAGTTTATGGATCCTAAGAAACCCGAGCATGGACTAAAAACTTAACCCATAGTTAAGTGATATCAGCCTTTAAACAACTGGGCCCTGAATGTTTCCAAGAAATATTATCAATTTTTATCATTTATTTGCAAATATTCTTCCTTTGGTCATAAATGAAGGAAGAATACTATAATTCTTCAAAAATATCGTTCCTTGATCAATTGAAAAGTGCCTGAGTTACACTTTTGTTTGTAGTTGTTTTGAAATAAAAGATGAAATTCAGGAAAAATGTACTACATAAATGTTTGGTTTCATAAAAACAAACATGGCAGATCTAATTTTGCACAATACCAAACGTTCAGGACTATAACACAGACAAGAGTATAATTGGTAGCGCCTAATTAAGCGATACCATAGAGCAAAATGTTGCAAGGAAGGAAGTTGCATGATAAAAACTTAGTGTACAGCAATGCAGATTCCTTTTACCTGAATGTCTGTAAGTAGTGGTCACATGTTTACGTATCTAGCACAAGTAACCCCAGGCCTCCCCTCTCAAAACAGTATAGCCTTTTGTTATCAATTAGATGAAAAACAAAGAATTCAAGAAAGCTTTATGCAATACAGTTGATTTCACGCTTTTAACAATAGTACTTTAATACTGATTTTTCTGTTTGACTAGAAGGAAACTTTGAGTCCCACGTTGGAGGCCTGTGCACGCACGTGGGCATGCAGTCTGGAGCGCTAGCGTAGAACAGAATACCAAGATCATTCAAATTTTTCTCACTAATTAAAGAAAAAAAACTTGTGCAAATCTGTTTGTTATAAGTAAAACGGCTGTTCAGCCTCTTTAATTAGTCACCCTCCATTTTAACCATATGCATGCCCGCCATTTTGCAAATAATAATTGCCACTGAACACAAATGGGTGTTTACAAGTACACTCACCTGTCAAATCAAAATGTTGGTTCAGTGGGAACAATCTTCCCCAGCATTTAGGTTCCATTTCCTCGTCTGATCCCAAGCCATCCACGACATCTTGGGTCTGAAGAGTCGACATAGTGCCCGCACTATCCATGCTGGAAGGAACAGACTGTGATGAGCCTGAAGTGGTTGGACCGCTACTGCTACTTGGTTCTTGACTGTCCGCCATTGAAAATGTAACCTATATTGCCTGATGCTAGTCCGAGAAACTGGGTACAAGTATTTCGCGGTTTTATAACTTTTAACCACAGGCAGCCCAGGCCCAAACTACGGTGGCCCACTGCTGCCACTGCTGCACACTGTACACGTTCCTGATTTCTCTGTGCAATTGTTCTTGTTTTCCATACAAATATAAGCCTGTTGCCTTTGAAAGTGACCTCCTCCGTAGAAACTAGTCTTCTCCGTAGAAATTAGCCTCCTCCGTAGAAATCAGCCTGCTCCGTAGAAATTAGCCTCCTCCGTAGAAATTAGCCTCCTCCGTAGAAATTAGACTCCTCCGTAGAAACTAGCCTTCTCCGTAGAAATTAGCCTCCTCCGTAGAAATTAGCCTCCTCCGTAGAAATTAGCCTTCTCCGTAGAAATTAGCCTCCTCCGTAGAAATTAGCCTCCTCCGTAGAAATCAGCCCGCTCCGTAGAAATTAGCCTCCTCCGTAGAAATTAGCCTCCTCCGTAGAAATTAGCCTCCTCCGTAGAAATTAGCCTTCTCCGTAAAAATTAGCCTCCTCCGTAGAAATTAGCCTCCTCCGTAGAAATCAGCCTTCTCCGTAGAAATTAGCCTCCTCCGTAGAAATTAGCCTCCTC
>JAOEHV020302065.1:0-11746 GCA_025447995.2 Isaurus tuberculatus | reverse complement strand
GGGATCCCGTCCTGATTATACAGGCCAGCTCTAACATCAGGCAGCACAGGGATCCCGTCCTGATTATACAGGCCAGCACTAACATCAGGCAGCACAGGGATCCCGTCCTGATTATACAGGCCAGCTCTAACATCAGGCAGCACGGGGATCCCATCCTGATTATACAGGCCAGCTCTAACATCACGCAGCACAGGGATCCCGTCCTGATTATACAGGCCAGCTCTAACATCAGGCAGCACAGGGATCCCGTCCTGATTGTACAGGTCAGCACTAACATCAGGCAGCACAGGGATCCCATCCTGATTATACAAATCAGCTCTAACATCAGGCTGCACAGGGATTCCATCCTGATTATACAGATTGGTCTGCTGACGAAAATATCTTACTTAAGCTTCATTTGAATTTTGCACGCTTCCTTGGAAAACAAGAAAATCGAATTTTTAGACAAACTATTAAATGCGTCGGCGAGTAGATGCAAACTTGAAATAGTGTTGATAAATACATTATCATCGCCGTAAGAATGAAGAAGCTGACGTTTCGAGCGTGAGCCCTTCGTCAGAGCATCATCGAATTTTTAGACGTTCTTTGTTCAGTGGCTGAGATTTCTTGATAAACCTTTTTTTAAAAAGTCCCTGATTTTCAACCCATCTATAACTAAAACAATGAGAGAAATTGATGTCTTCATAGTTTTTGTGAGAAGAACTAAAGAGTTGAATTTAGCAAAAAAAAGAAAAAAAATGAATATTTAAGCCCTGGAAGAGAAATGAGGCGGTACAAATTAAATTAGTTTTAGTTCAAAAATTAGTTTAAGACGGAAAAAGTAATGGATTAAATGTAATTGTGTTTTCTCATTATTTTTACAGCATGCCACATGTCCTACATGTAGAGACGTCCTGCCACATTAACCTTTTGACAAATTGAAAAGAAGGGAATTTGTTTTTTTGGAACAGCTGCACTAAATTGTCTTTGAGAAATCATCCGTTGACCTTTCAATAGTAATGTTTGTGAGGCGTTATCCCCTATATTTGATTTGGAAGCCACACAAAAGAGCTAAAGAAATTTGTCCCTATGTTAGTTTGTTAACGAAGAACAAAAGAGATAAAAAAGAGGATAAAAAAAATGGAAATTATTGTATATTAAAGAAGGTGAAAGTAATGTCTTAAGCTTCTCCTTTCAGTACAACAAAGTTTACCTGTTACGATTGATAAAGCTCAGTTAGAGAATCAGCGATAAGAAAAACCAAGGGGACTGCTTTTAAGAACATTCTTGATTGAATGTACTTTCAGACTTTAAACAAAATGGAGTTTTGTTAGAGAACATATGTACGTTTCGTTTCAGTGACTGATTATAAACTATAAAGAACTGAGTTGTTTAAAATTAAACAAGAATAACGTTTAACTTTACAAAAATGGTGTACATTTTTGGCTTTATGTATATAATGTTTTACAAATACGTACCGTGCCCAGTGGGGAAAGGTTTGTTTTAAACCAGAGGCCAGCGACAGCTGGAATAAGCTTTCTTCGTCACGTGACAACAAGGCTAAAAAAACGAACGTAACACGATTTTTTTGAAAACCACAGATTTTTCCAAGGAACAGGTAAATATCACTAACATGATAAAACTTTTCAATTTTTTTATATATAAGTTAAAATTGATAAAATAATTAAACTGTTGATTATGTAAAAACTTTAAACGTTTTCAATCTATCAAATCATTTCAAAGTTACTCTAAAAGAGAACAATCGCGTTATTTTTGATATGTAAAACATTTGCGTAATTTAAGTTACATCGATACAGTTGGGAGTAAAATTAGTTTGTAAGATTGTACTTGTTTGCTCATTTCTGATTTAATTGCAGTAATATAAAAGGCCTCAACAATTCATCGTTTTAGATTGAAAACGTTTAGTTTTTACATAATCAACAGTTTCATCGTTTTATCAATTTTTCCATAAATATATTAAAAAGTCTCGACCATTATGCTGAATCTTTAATGTTGGGCTACCAGCAAAAACCGCAAAAATTCCGACCAACCCTCGTTAGTCGACAGTAGGCAGCGGAAAAAATTTTGTCCGATTCTCAGATCTCGATTCTCATCTTTTGGTTAATCAGTACTTAGAAAGCCTCATGACAATTGAATCGACTGCTAAACTGTGTCAAAAGCAAAGAGAAAAATGCATAGCGCAAAATACAATGCTTGATAACAACATAATTATAATTATAATTTATAGTTATAATTATATTATAAAATAGAAATAAATCCAGCCACTTAATTATCAAAGTAGATTACTTTTCCAATATCAGGTTTTTTAGCCTTTCTTATTCTAAAAATGATTACGAACGATTTTCTTTATAACTTGACAACGTTTTTTTTTGCTGGCGTTTCCGTTTTCAAATTTAATACATTTTTAACGTAGAAAAAAATTGTATAAAGCGCGTGCAAAAAAAGTTTCACTCCCGGATGTCGAAAAACGCCGAAAGGACTGGGGTTTAATTCATAAAAAAAATTTTTGTCGTCATCAATCGGTAATCAATATCAAAATGTAAACAAACGTCACTTGTTTCAAGAAGTTTTCCTGGATTCGATTACATAAGACATGTGAGCTGATAGCGGTGTGGGAAGGACTGGATAAAGGTAAGAACGAGACTTTCTCGGGGCACAAAACTGTATTTGAAGCAAAGCCAATTTTTTTATCATCGCCGTAGTTCGTGTTTGGAGCTGTTGCTCTGACGATGTGTTTGCTTTCAAAACGTCAGAGCTTAGTTGCTCAAAGGTCCATTATCACTAAACAACGGTTAAGTTTTTTATCCACTCTCGTTTTTTTCGCCTTCCACAAACTGATTTGGAGCGGAAATTCCGAGTTGAAATTTTCTTATTGTTGGAACAGTGTGTTAGAAACGTTAGTTGTCCCTTGTGAAGAAATTACTGTTTGAATTTCGGTTTAACCAAGGGTAAAATTTAACTAATTTTCAAATAACTCAGCCCAGATCTTTACACTATAAAAGGCAATGATAAAAAAATTTCAACCTTGAGTTTTCTAAATAACGTTTTGTATCCAGTCACCGACGCTCATAAATAGTTTAAATTTTCAGGGATTTTTTGTTCCGAGTAAAACCGTAATGCTCGTGCGATATAACTGCAATGATAAATTTTAAGTCATAAATAATGGTGTGCCGGAATGTTAAGACATGGACAGCTCGTTTTTCGTCCTCATCAGGCCGGGCTGAGTACTCGTTTGTCTCTCACTTTAACTATCTGTGTAACTATGGCGATAATCAAAGAACGCTTTACTTGGTTTTGTAATGAAGTTCGTTTTGACCCCCTTTCATTCTTATTTATTATTTTACTGGTCGATACCCGATATCACTTATTTCACAACTTATGAATTTTATTTAATGGCGAAAGTTGTTGAAAAAGAGTATTATAAGTACTGCCATAAGGTTTTGAAGTCCGAGAATGACTTTCCCAAACAAAGAAGAATACAGTGCACTTGTTTGCCGATAACTGGTTTGATAGCATGCTGATATATCACAGTTGGCTTTTTTGGAGTTAGGGCAATAACTTGCTATAGTTGCATGCATTATCATTGCTTGGTCAAACATTTTTACACGCTTTTTTTTATAAGAACAAACTAACTTTATAAGAACACCCAGGCTGAGATTTGCCCAAAAATTAAGAACAAGCTAAGAACAATCAGACAAATTTAAGAATTTTTTATTTAATCCTTGTACACAGATTGAGATGTACATGTAAGTTCATAGTATCGTTTCTAACCGCTCTTTTTAATTTTTTAAAAGCAGCCGAAAACGGTAACAAAAACTTGAATGCTCCTATATGCGTTTCATACATGTTTCGCTGTTTGGAAATATCAGGAAATAAGAACAATTTAAGAAAAAATTGAGGATGAAATCGCCAAAAAGTTAAGAACAGCCCATCCTCATCCGAAAGTTACTGGTTCTTATAAAAAAAGCGTGTAGTTAGTTTATTCAATCATTGAAAAACACGATGCGGAAAATGTTTTATCATGTAAAAATTCCTTATCTGAGTACGAATGTCATTGCTTCTCTTACGGTAAACCAGGAACAACTTCCAAGTATTGTTGTTTTTAACAGAAACGCAAATCAAAGCGGAAATATATTTTTACGGTCACATGTGTTCAGTCTCAGATCTTTTTTATTGAGATTTTAAATTCGTATGTCTTACTTTTAAAACGCGTCCGGGTTCTGTTAGGAAATGCCACCAATTTTTCTGAATAGCGGAAATAAAACTCGTGTACGAGTTATATATAAGAAATTAAACTCAAGTAAATTACTCTTTAAAAGTGATTAGAGTTTGAAAACTGCGTCGCTTTTTCTCCTCATCTGTGAAATCAATGCAAAAATCGTTCCCCGAAGGAAACTTAAATGTTTCATTGTGTCAATCGCATGCAGGGAAAAAAAGCTTGACATTCAGAATTTTTTTTTCAAAAATAAGTTTTCTCAGTATATCTTGTTGCTAAATGTTGGTTGGAGTTTTAAAAAAGATGCACTAAGTTTTGCATAGATTTTAAAAACAAATTTTCAAGATCGCATTCAAGCTGTTAGCAAAAACAAAAAAGATAATGATTTTACGATGTCATTGTAGTATGAAACACCCACGCAAACATGCAGAAAGATATATTTATCTCATACCTGTTTTATTGCACGCAATACGCTGTAAAATAGGTAAAAAAGCTTAAGACGCATACACATTTGAGAACAAAAGACAAATTGAAGAAACCTAACAGAAATTTTGATGTTAAAAAAGCTACAGAGCTGCCTCTTCATGACCCGAGTAGCATAATCATTAGTGCGAAGATAATTTTTCGATATTGTTCACAAATAAGAGAAGAAAGGGACTGAATGTTTTTTAAATATTTTGCAGATTTAAGCCATGGTTATTAGTTGCACATTGAATAAGTGTTCAATTCAGAAAAACAAATCCAAAAGCATGACTAGACTCTATTGTCGAGTCCTTAGTTTGGCCATGGGTGGCAAGAAAGAAATGTAAATTCAAGGTATACAAGATTTGCACTTATTGTGTGTGCATGAAAACAAAATTTACACATTTTAGTTGTAGACACTGTAGGCGATGTTGCACCTAGGAACATTAGCCGAAAATTATGTTTATTGATGTTTTCCTGTGTTTAAAATAATAGTTCTTAGTAAAAAAATTCTTAGCCCTTTCTCATAATTTAGCATTGCCATTGGTTATGTCCTTAAAATGTTCTTAAAGTTGTGCCGTCTTTCTCCCTCACATTCTTGAAAAAAATAAGTTCCTAAGTGAAAAAAGTGTATTTCGAGTCGTACTTAGACCAAGAATTATAGGAAATGTTTTTCGTTACAAAAACCAAATCTTGGATAGCCAACTCTCGGTTGTTTTGCCGACGTGGGAGATCAACTAAGCGAATTTTTGTTTTTTAAAAGATGATTAGATTAATGGAGCGTTTCAGGCCGCTGTTTGCATCATTACCTTTTTCTTCCCAGGGGCAAACAGGGCTTGATAGTTTTAGCCTTATTGAGGCATGCAACAGCAAAAGTTTTTTTGAAGAAACGTTATTTTTTGCAAGATATTAAGGCTCAAAGTTTTTTAAATATTTAAAGGTTGATAATGAGTTATAGTCAAAAACATTTGACTTTCAAGATTTCTAACTGTCTGAAACACTTTTAAATTTCTGATTTGCTTATCACATTTAATGTCCTAGTACTCGAGTAATGTTTTTTTTCTTTTTTTAATTAGAAAAAAAAACTATTGAACTACGTCAGCGAGTCAGTAATGACGGTTTTATGGTCCTTAATCGCCGAGGGAGACTGGTACAATATTATAGTAGTGAGCCCTTCCAAGGGGCTTGGCGATAAGTGACATCGCTCCAAAATTGCAAAAAATGTAGCGACAATCTTGTTGTAGAACACAGCGGACAGAACCTGACGGAAAAAATGCGACCATTTGTGACAGAGACAATCCTTTTTTTAATTTCGACAAAGCGACATCCTTTCACTTTGTTATTTCGACAGCGACATGACCGACCAGGCAAGCATGACTCTAAATCTTCTCTTCTGTTGGTGTTACTTTAGCGATTTCTGAGGTCATTTCTGTGATTTATGTTTATACTCTCATTAGAGTCATTAGAAACTAAAGTGGTTGATCTTCTATTAAAAAGAAGGAATTTTTTCGGGCGCTTACTCTTTAAATTAAACAAAATTACAGGACGCAAAAATTAAGCATGTTTAGCGAACATTTGTATTCTAGCAAAAAAGTGACAGCTTGGAGTTTTTGGATTTAAAAATCGAGAGCGACAATTCCATTGCAGCAAAAAAAACGTCAGCGACATTGTCTCTCAGTAGAGTCTCTAGCCAAAGTGGCGATAGGTGGGCTGGAAAATGAGCGAGAAAGCGACATCAGAATCCCCTTGGAAGGCCTCATTAGTTCCTTAGGTGAACTCTGCAGAATATTCAGAGCGTAATTTTTAAACTTTAAAAGTTGAAACATAAGTAGTGTATAAGAAGCTGACGTTTCGAAAGTTACCCCTTTATCAGAGCAACTATAATTTTAAAAACACTAGGTTGAGATATTTATGATCATCACCGTAAGCAGTTTAAGGAGCTGACATTTGGTGTTACCCTTTCGTAAGAGCAATTGTGAATTAGGAAACTCAAGGTTGAAATATTTATGATCTTCACCGTAAGTAGAGTAAAAAGCTAATCTTGTAAGCGTTTTGCACCTTCGTAAGAGCAATTGTATAAAAGTTTAAATTTTCATGATGAAAATTTCCCTGTTTAGAGCAACTCCTCTAAAGGTCGGCTTCTTAAAATACTTGCGGCGATGATCAAACATTTCAACATAAGACTTTATAAAATCATGCTCTGACTATTCTTCACTGTTCACCTGAAGGATCTATTGTGACCGAAACTAGTTTTAATACCTAGTGAAAGACTTGATCCATAAAAGCTTATTTTCACCCTGAATTTTTCTGTTTTACAAATCTAAGTTACTTTTCCCTTATATATTATATCATTTCACAAAAGCTGATGACTTTCCCTAAAGTTGCACGAGTCTTCCCTTGCTGATTAAGGACATCAAACTATAGAGAAACTTTATGGGCGTAAAAAGCTATAATTTCATCTTCCAAGTGATTAAATGAACTCTCACGAATTAGCGTAGCGGGTAGCAGATTTTCAGCACGAGAAGATCAAGTGT
Organism: Isaurus tuberculatus; assembly: GCA_025447995.2. NCBI lineage: Eukaryota > Metazoa > Cnidaria > Anthozoa > Zoantharia > Zoanthidae > Isaurus > Isaurus tuberculatus. The sequence goes on along the minus strand of JAOEHV020302065.1, from coordinate 4,534 downwards.
GTATCTCCGAGCTATTGTTTCTGTAAAAGTGCTGAAAGTGTTAAGAAATAATGGTAATCTAAATGGAGGTACCCAGTCCTAACTAATCATTTCAGATTTTCGCCGATTTCCAATAATCACTAATTTTTTTTGCCGATTCTCTGTTATAAGTTAATTATTTTTCCGTTTCTCAAAAAAAGGTAATTTTTTGGCCAATTTGCAGTAATCATCGCATCATTGTTGCCATCACTGCATCTTCAACGTCACTATTCCTATCACCAAAGCCATCATCATCACCATCATCATTTTGCTACATTTTTTCATCATCATCATCATCAGCTTTACCAACATCTTCATAACCGTCACTATCACCATCATTACAACCATCATCAAAACCATCATCATTGCCACCTATACCGTCATCACCAAAATATCACCATCATAATCACCATCATAGCAACTTAGTAACCATCACCGCATTCTTCATCATCACTATCGATGGCCATAAACGTCAAAATTACAATCATTGCCATCATCATCAAATCACCATTAGGTCATTACAACCACCACGGAGATCCCGGAGAAAATTCCTTGGAGTCAGATTGTCATCGATAAATCTCAACCCACGTAGTGTTGGGCAGCGTGAGTGATAACAAGTAGGCCAACATGACTCTCCAACCTAATCTGTGCTGGCTCACCTAAATACAGTAGTTTTAAAAAAAAAAACTATTCCACAGGTAATTGTCCTAAATTCTGGGCACAACACTATTCATACCTTAGTTATTATTTTACACCAACTTTTTAAAATGCTTTGAATTAAAGACTTTCACCTTTTTGCTAGGAGCTACACATACACAAGACAAGTCATGGCGCTCCTTCTTTCAAGAAGACTGACGAGCTATCTCTTAAAGCAGTCTTCTTACACAAATGGCCAGCTACTAAGGCATTTATATGGACAGCAAGCAGCTCCAGGTTAGAATACGCCTTGTCGTTTTATTCAATAGACGTGATTTAATCAACACTAGGTTGAAACGAAAAATCATTGCCGTGAGTGAATTAGGAAACTTATGTTTTGAGCGTTAGTATCTTCGACAGAGGAACTGAAAATGCTGAGACTGAATTACAGGGTTAGAGTTTCAGAGTTTTCAGTTGATCTAACGAAGCCTGACTAACGCTCGAAACGTCAGCTTTTTACTTCACTTACGACAATGATTTATCATTTCAACCCAGTGTTGACTAAATCACGTGTATTATACTTATTTGCACTTCAATAGTTTTGTTTTTAAACTATCCAACTAGTATTTTATTCAATAAGGCAGCGTGGTTGGCGCAGTTGGTAAGATCTCTGCCTTCCAACCACAAGTTCCCAGGTTCGATTCTTCTGCTGTGCCGATATTTAAACATTTGTGTGACCTTTTTTTCCACCAAAGCTTACTCAGCTTTCCATCCTTACGAGGTCGGTAAATGAGTACCATCTTCGGCTGGGAGCTAACCTACGACGGATTAGTGTCCTGTCCAGGGGGAGTCAATGACTCTCATCCGCTTAACACTACAGAAACCGGAGATAAGCACCGGCTCCAATGGCCCACTAGGCTCGTGAATGGAGTTAATTATAGTTAATTAGTTAATTATCTTATTCAATAGCGCTTTTTCATCACGCGAAAATTATGGTGGGTTGCGGGCAAGATAACTGTAAGTGCTTGACAACAATACAAAAATGGCGCAGAAATAGAGGATATTACTGACATGCCCGCACGTGGATATACGATTTTTATGTCGAGTGTTCAAGTCGATATCGACTTGAACACGAGAAGATTAAATTCGTATCCATATACCAACATGTAATATTTTGTTATTATATAGACACCGATGAAATATCAAGACAACGATAAAAATAAGAGAAGTTAAATACAAATGATAAAATTTAAAAAAATGAGACTAACTATTGGGTACACTGAAGTCGTCATGACAACCGTGATATCTTCACGTTGTGAAAGATAAAAGTGGTATCTTCAATGGATACCAAATTTTCGTCACTGGAGAGATCCTGGTATTTCATCAGTGTCTATATAATAAATATGAATATTATTTTAGTTTTCTCAACCTTCTTTCCATCTTCTATCTGTTACTCGATTGACATTAAGTAATGGTCCGAGTGAGAACTAGGGTACCTCCCATTGTTCTCCGACATTTCACTTTTCCCACACCAGAATGTTTGAATTTTCTTTCTAAGAATACATCAACCTTTGTTCAACATGGTTTTAAAGTAAAATGCAACGAAACTTTATTTTACACAAATATTTCTTTGTGCTATAACAATTTATCCAATCATAAGACGCTAAAACAAAAGCCAAGCAAACCTTTTGATTTTCGATGTTCCCCACATGGAATTTTTCTTAAATTTAATAACAAAAATGTTTCAACCAGAAGGGAAGATATTAGCTTACTTATGAAGATATGGTCGATTTTCAAAGTTTAGCCAATAAGATTATCGGTTTAACAATATCGCAATTAGCACCTTTCTGCATTCCATTGTCCTTGACCTCCCTAGTTCTTACTCGCATCATTACTTAACTAATTAAAAGGAATGCTGTTTCAACGTTGGTGGATTATACCCTAGAGAGGCTGAAGTTGATGATTTGTTTTTGCTTGTAATTGAAAGAGTAGATGACAGAGAGCAAGTTAGTTCTGTATCGCAAAAAAGTCTGTGTTAGATGTTTAAAAAGTTGAATTTTTAACCTTAAACAAAAATCAAAGAAATCCTTGGATAACCTCGGATAGGTTGTACGATTGGCCACGACACACATACAAAAACTTTAACTGACATGTTTGTGCTGAAACTGCTTCTGATTGGTTTACGATTTTTTCTTTTGTTTAAGCGTTATCAACCTTGAACCCACTGCAATACCTCTTACCCTAGGTAAAAATGTCAAGTTCCTGTGCACATGTGACCAACATGAGCACGCTTTGTATTAATTGATTATTTTGTGACTAGGGAGACTCTGGGACAGTTTTGCCTACTCGACTTTATCATCACGTGACAAACACGAAGACATATCCGCCTATCCTCCCTCTTTAGTCATCTTTGATAAGGACGGTACATTGGTTGATTGTGACTCAGTTTGGTTAGATTGGCTTGACGAACATGTTACTGAAATAGAACGAGCAACCGGACTTCAACTTTCTGCTGAGCTATACAGTACTGCAGGGTATTGCCCAGTGAGTGAAAAATACCACCAAAACTCTCTCCTAGCCCAGGCTACCGTCGGCGATGTTCAAAACGCATTTAAGAATGTTCTTGTTCAAGCAGGGATCCCCGAACCAACAGCGGCGAATGTTATTCGGGGATGTTGCCCAAACTTCGACTCCGGTAACTCGAAAAAACTAAAACAGTTGGGTAATTTACAACACATCTTTGAGGTACTGAAGTCCAAGGGAATTAAGATAGCCATTTGTACGGCGGATTCTCGCTTTGGTACAGAATCAACTCTCGAAAATCTTCGGTTAACACACCTAATTGATAAGATCGTGTGCGGCGATGACAAATTTGCTGTACCTAAACCAGCTCCTGACAACGCACTGCGTATTTGCAGTGTTTTACAAGTTTCGCCAACTCGAACGGCTGTTGTAGGGGACACCGTGGCCGATACGGGAATGGGGCGCAATGCAGGACTGGGACTAGTTATAGGAGTTCTGAGTGGAGCTGGAACAAAGGAACAGCTTGAGCCAGGAGCAGATGTAATTCTCAATAGCGTCGATGAGTTACTTAGTGTTATACAAGACAGAGTGTCCAAAAAAAAGAAACTTTGCTCTTAGTCGTACGAAACTGCTGGTTTAATCTAAAAAGTTGCTTATTCCATGTTCAAAGGACGCTTTGCTTTAAATAATTATCAGGAATGTATTTAATAGCCGGTATACGGTCCATTTCCCCAGCCGTTGCCGTGGACTGGCTATTATTTATTCCAAAACTTGTGAATTTAACTCTTCAGAGAGCCTTTCACCGAACGACGAACGAACTCCTTACTCTGAACGATAATGAAGCGCCGTTCGCAATCACGTAGTGATCACTTGATCTATGAAACGCCCTAAGCACGCATGCGTATAAAGCCACCTTCGCCACTCCCACAGGAATGTCTCCTGCCGTCCATCAAAAAGTGGACGGTCTTCTGGTGGAACTTGACCGCATTTTAGAAAAACTAAATACATCCCTGATTATTCATAATTATTTATATTATTGTTATCATCATCATCATCCTTATTTTTTTCATTATCTATATTCAATTTTGAATAGCCAAAAAAATAGTAGTGTGATATTTTGATATATTTTATGAAATCATAGACACAGAAAAAGATCTGGGTTAGAATAAGTTGAAGGAATCTTTAACTATTCACTCTTTTTGCAGTTATGTAAAAAAACTCTTTATACAGTAATCAAAATTGTTCACGACAGTAATTTTTGAACAAGGAATGCGAATGGCGCGTGGTTGGCGCAGTTGGTAAGATCTATGCCTTCCAACCACAAGGTCCCAGGTTCGATTCCTCGGCTGTACCGAAA
>JAOEHV020301962.1:228-11747 GCA_025447995.2 Isaurus tuberculatus | reverse complement strand
TGGTACCCAAGTGAGCTTATTGTCCACAGTCATACCCAACAGACGAGTTTTTGAGACATAGCGTAATGCCGATTGCCGATTCATAATAGGACCTTTGTGGTCGTTTCGAGTTCAGCGGTGTTTGACACTCGGACTCTGGTGGAACTGATTCTGCAGCTGCTTTGCCCAATTTCAGGGAAGAAGCAGAAATATACTCTTCATAATCAGCCGATTTTTCAGTAGTCTCCTCGACACCCGTTCAATCAAAACTTCTTTCAGTTCTACAGGCGCTTGTTGTTCCATAGTGGTATCGAGTGAAGCCTGGTGCTTTGCATGATTTCCAGCCATAAAATGACGATTAATCCCTCTGAATTTTGACGTTTTTTTCTTTTTAGTCCGAGATCTAACTTTCCCACCATATCGTTGTCCTTTTGGCATTTTAAATACTTATCAAATACAAAAATACAAACCTAAAATCGCTCACAATTTCTACTTTTCGCTCTGTTGTTAAAACCACACAGGGGGTATTCCTCAATTGTGCAATTGAAGCAAGATATTGACCCCTATTTTAGTCCCCAGAAGTGGTTTAGTGTCGTTTTTTTGGGGAGAAAGAATGTAAAAACTGGATGAAAAGTGCCACAAATTCGACAAAAATGAATGTGTTGTCATGGAAACGGACCAAAATCCTGGGTTTATAAAAAGGTAAAAAAAATTCGTTTCGCGAACTTGGAATCGAACTATTTGTTGTATATTTTGAATTTACGATAAATTTGGCATCAGAAAAAATAAAAAACAGATTTTTCGATTTTTTTTAGATATTTTCTGAAATGCCAAGGTTAAGCTTCGCCCTCTTAGTATCGTTCCCATCTACACTGCAATGCCTCTTGACCATCTTCCATTTCTTGTGGTATTTTGCATCCCCATCTTTGGTGCATAGAGTCATGTCAACCGCATCAGAGAGGTGATTGATGATGTAGAAGCCTTCAGTTTCGAGATCATTTTCCTTTCTTTTTGCCAAAACTCTTCTCCGAGACTGCGTAAACACTGCCAGAAGCATCCTGATTTCCACGTGCGTTCTACAGTAACAGGATAAACGGTCTTGTGCCCTCGCAGTTACCATAAAGAAAGGCTTGTGCTTTTCAAAACTCCTCTGGCTCATAGAAACCTCTGGATGTTCTTGCTTGAACTTAATAAAAGCCTCTGTTTGTGTAAGACGAAGAATATGTTTCTCATACATAACATATTCTTTGGGGCCAATTCGTTCCCGAACAATATCTGTCTTGTTCCCGGTGGGATGAGATACTTCAGAGCAGCTCCAAAAGTAATGTGCTACTCTCCAGTTTCCTCTTTGTACAAACCCAACTTGACTTGCCTCCAACTACAGAATGACGATGCTGAATACTGTTCGAAATTCTCCCTCGGTTTATGTTAAACTGTTTTGCAACCTCCCCTCTCAAATGGTTTTGGTCAACACTTTCACACAAGCGAATGACAAGCCAATCCGAATAGCAGATATGGTGTTCTATGAGCATTTGTATTTGTTGGCATTTACTGCACATGAAATATCTGAAAGAACCGCTGAAGCTACCCTTCCCCTAACTTTATCTTCTCGACTGTTGACCTTGCCCATTTTGTGCAGAAGTAATGAAGTGTTGGACTGTCTAATAACGCAGCTACAACTTCTGCACTATATTCACCATCTTTTGGCAATGCCTTTCTAACATTATCAACTGCCCTCTTCGTTTTTTATTCTGGTAGCACTTTTGTTTTTTTTGTTGTGTATGCATTGTTACTGTTGCCGTTGCCCGAGTTGCATTCACTATCTGCCGTCTTTGCATCAACATATCTTTTCCTCCTCTTTTCGATCACGTCATTTTTGGCGTTTTTGTTTTCTTTCCATTTCTGCCAATTTCTCTTTTGCTGTTTTCTGATTTTTGTTACCTGTGGATCAGAAGTGAGATTGAGTTTATATGATAAAAATATTTCCACAGCCCAAGTCTAACGATTGTTTAAATATTTGGGAAAAAGACAGAGTTATATAAAAAATTTGTTTATTCATCACAAAAAAATAAGAAATCTGTTGCTATTTTAGAGAAAGCCTATTTTAAGCGGGTTAGTTAGGAAAAAAGACGACTGAAATGACCTATAGATGTGTCGTCAGAACCATCGTTTTCTACTGATCGGGGGTACATTTGAATTTTAGAATTTTCATTTTCAATTATGAAATGAATAACATAAAAAGCCTGTGAAAAACGCAGCTGTAACACAATGTTTTTTCAATGTATTGAAGTAACGGATCCAAAATATTCTTGAAATTTTAATGATTTACATGTACATTTATTTTGCTTAAACATACCATTCAAAATTGTGAATATTAAAGCAATTTTTAGTACGTTTCTCACAAGATCAAAGAGAGAAATCCATACTGAATTATTTAAACTTGAGGGGTCTGTCTTGCTTTAAGAATTAAAATTCAGGTATTAAGAAGTAAGCCAACACATTAAGGCGACCATTTCAAAGTCCAAAGTTTTATTTGTTCGAAAATGAGAACAGCAGTTACTTTAAAATGGAATCGAAAATCCTCAGCTGCTACGCTGGCACTAGCTAAAGTTAGTATCCGAAACTGGACAGTTATTACATTTTTTCTCAGAAACAGATTCTCAATCTTTCAGCTTCTTGTCATACAACTTGGCACTTACAAACTCTACCTCAAAAAATTTGGTCAAATATTGCTTCGAGCTGAAAAATGCTTAACCGAGTAGCTTTGATGACTTGTTACCGTAACCGGCACAACTTGTCAGCGGTGACTAAACTTTATCAGGAAGTAGCTAATAACTCTTTAAAAAATTGTTTCTTTAGCTGCAAAATAAACGCTTAACAAAATATTTATTTTAATTTGCACCAAAATCTGGAATTCGATCAATGAAGACCTAAAATCAAAGAGTTGAAACTGCTTCAAGAAACTCAAGGCTTCTCTTATCTCTAGCTACTAACATATATCAACGTGCGGCCCACATTTTGTTTTCTTTTTCTGTTGATATTTATGTCCATATGTCCAATTTTTTTTTCTGATGTGTGTGCAGTTTAATGACATTTATAATAAAGACAGAAAATTAATTTCGCTTTGCTGTGTCTTTTAGCTCGATTAGCTTTTGCTGTTTCTAATTGACTGTGCTCTTAATAACCAAAAACAATGTCCTGCCAATACTTTATGTTATTTCTGTAAAACATAATGAGCAATAGAGAATTTTGTTGTTGTTGTTGTTGTTGTCTTAATGATAGACATCAGCCATCTTGTTTATCATTTACATATTTAGAAATATGATTGTTCATTGCCCTTTGGCAATCTTTCCAGCTTCTCCACCGTTTTTCAGTTTCTCTCCGAAATTTCTTGTAGTCTCCACGAGTTTTGTTTCTATCTAAAGCTCCTCCAGGTGCTTTTCTCCCACTGACATTTTTACCCTTCAGTTCTTTCTGGCTAAATATCAGACTCATTACACCAGTGCAAAACTCCGTGGCGGTTTTAGATTAGCTTTTAAGAGACTGCGCAATACTTAAAGAAGGGCGTATGGAAGACTCGTCAAAAATGTCAGGGGCTTGGTCACATTTTCCAGGGGGAATGGAACAATACATTCTGCTGTGTCGTTTTCTTCACAATTTCGAGGACACGAGGGCGTGTAGTGTGGTGCAGGCAGCATTGTGGTTGAAAGACCAGACGTTTGGTTGAGTCCATTATCTGACCTTTCTTCAAACACAGGAATATCTTCGCTTAAAGGTCAGCCAAGATCTTTATCTAGACATACTCCAGATCCAGGAAGGGTTGTTTCTGCCTCTCTACAAGTTCTCGTTTGGATGAACCACCTGACTTCTTCAATTGTCTTCACTAGGCTCTGGTGAAGTTTTATCATGTTCGAGTTAAGAGCCTCCAACTGATTCACGATTCTTGTAAGAGTATCACTTTCTGCCTGCCTTCCTGTATCTGAATTAGATGGTTAAAAAAGGTTTGAGAAGAAAATTTCTCTATTTCTGACTGGAGTTATCAACGCAAAATACTTTATGCTAAGAACCACGTCTCACTCAGTATGTAGACTTGAAAATTGTCAACTGTGCACTTACCACTCAAATGCACAGCACTTGAAACTGTCAGAGATGGCTCAAAAGGTCCAACATGACTTCGCACAACTGAAATGTAGGGGCAAAAAAAAATTTAAGAAAAGGTGCAGTATTACTGACTTGGGTTATCCGTGCAAAGTTAATTCATCCTAAGAACCCCATCTAACCTAAGATGCAGACTTGAAAATCGTCAACAGATGCACTTACCGCTTGAAGGCGCAGCACGAGAAACTGCCAGAGATAGCTCGTGTGGCCCAGTGACACTTCGCACAACTGAAATAGACATGCAAAAAATGCTGTGAGAAGAGAATAATTATATGATTATATGACTGAGTGGAGTCATCCACACAAAGTAATTTATGTTAAGAACTGCGTCTGACACAACATGTGAGCTTCAAAGTTGTCAGCTGTTGCCATTACCACTCAAATGCGCAGCGCTAGAAATTACCAAAGACAGCTCAAATGATCAATGAACACTACTTTGAGAAGTAGTATATAAAAGAAGGCGTGTATGTGGCTACAGACGAAATGATTTTTGCAGGGAATATTAAGGATTCAATTTGTTGATGGTCATCTTTTATGAATAACAGAGATAACTGAAATCCACGATTCCCAGTATGAAACACTTCAATCTTATGGTTCCTCAACAAATACTTATTTGCCGGGATCTAATGTGTACTAGTTTAGAACATCTAAATTTCAAAAGTTTAACCATTTGTACAAGTGTCAAGTGGTTGACCAACAATCCCAACCGATATAAACGAAAAAATATGTAAATTAAATGTAGCAAATTGAGCAGATTATAGTCATTTTTAAAAGGCTCACTATGCCATGCGACGGTGTCTTGTGACACCGGTTGTCAACTGTCAAGTAAATACACAGTCAATTAGAAAGTGTTTAAAAAGGTTTAGAGTGTCTAGTGCTCAGTTTTTCATATGTTTTTTCTGTCAGTTTTAATTTTTCCGAATTCCTTCTTTTAGTGTAATCCTGGAAGTTAATAAACATTTGTTCAATTTCTTTTGGAAATTGATTTCCAAACACACCTGGAAATCCTCAACTAATACACTTACCACTTGAATGGGAAGCACTAGAAACTGATAGAGATGGCTCACGTGGCCCAGCCACACTTCGCATGTAAAGCTTGCCGAGAAGAGGGTGACTATATGGCTAAGTGGAGTAGTACGCAGAAAATACTTCATGTTAAGAACCGCATCAAACACAACATATGGAGTTGAAGCTCTTCAGCTGATGCACTTACCACTTGAATGCGCAGCGCTATAAAATGCCAGAGGTGGATCAAATGGTTCATTAGCTCTTTGCACAACTGAAACATGTACAAAATAAGATTTTAGAAAAGTAAAGTACTTTGTGCTAAGAACCGCATCTAACAAAAAGTGTTAACTTGAAAATTGTCAGCTAATGCATTTACCACTCGAACACACAGCACTAGAGACTGATAAAGTTGGCTTAAATGGTCCATTAACACTTTTCACAACTGAAACAGATTGGCCAAGTAAAGTAGAAATTAATTTCTATATAACTGAATGAATTTATCAACGCAAAGTACTATACGTTAAGAACCACATCTAACACAAGATGTAAAAAATTCGATAGGTCAGCACTAGAGACTGCTTGAGATGGCTGACGTGGCCCAGCGACACTTCCCACAACTGAAATAGATATGTAAAAAGGAGGTGAGAAGAGAGTAACTATATTACTGACTGGAATTATCCACGCAAAGTACTTTATGTTAGGAACCGCATCTAACACAAGATGTAGAAAATCATCAACTGATTCACTTATAATTCAACTGGTATGCTCTAGAAACTGCCGGAGATGGCTGATGTGGCCGGGCGACACTTAACACAACTAAAATAGACATGCAAAAATGCTGTGAGAAGAGAGTGACTATATTACTGACTGGAGTTATCCACGCAAAGTACTGTATGTTAAGAACCGCATCTAACACAAGATGCAGAAAATCGTCAGCTGATGAACTTACAATTCAACTGGTCAGCACTAGAGACTGCCGGAAATGGCTGACGTGGCCCAGCGACACTTCGCACAACTGAAATAGACATGCAAAAATGACGTGAGAAGAGTGACGATATTACTGACTGGAGTTATCCACACAAAGTACTTTATGTTAAGAACCGCATCTAACAAAAGTTGCAGAAAATCGTCAACTGATGCACTTACAACTCGACTGGTCTGCACTAGAGACTGCCGGAGATGGCAACTGAAATAGATGTGTAGAAATGTTACGAGTAGAGAGTGATTATGAGTAAAGTTATCGACAAAGAGAGTGATTATGAGTAAAGTTATCCACAAAGTACTTTAGGGTACTATCATTATTATAATTATCGTCATGTTAGCAATTGTGCTGACTCTAGACGAATACTTAAAAAAACGTCGATTGATGCACTTAGGCGCAAGATCGCGTAATTAGAAGGGTAATGGTTTTTAAATTTGCTGTACAAAAATGCTGTAAGACATTTATATAATGCAAATAAATTCGTGAAGTGTAGATATAACCCAGTAATAAAGGTATAGCATATAGATTTGAAGGTACTTGCGTTGATAATTTCAGTTATTTGAAACCAGCTAATTTATTTGGTATTCGAATACTATGAACAGATTAACTAGTTGTCTTGTAAGGACATTAAAACGATTAAATTTTTTGTTTTGCCATTGATTTTTTCCGCTTTCTTTTTGTGGGAAACCATTCCTAATCTGTTTTCTCACCTGGCTCAAAGAAATCGGTTGGCTGATTGTCGCCATAACAACTAAGTACTGTTGGGTCATCTGTTGAAAGGAAAGCAAGGTAAATACCATGTCATAAACTTGTTATCCTTTTTTTGATGCCTAATTATTTCTAGATGAAATGTTAGAAAAAGATATTTGCCATCACTAAAGAACGGTGAGTGTTTCTGAGTCAAATGAAGGCAAATGGTGTGGAAGGTATATTTTCAGTTGAAGTTACAGTAGTAGACATTTTGCTTCATATTGTATATGAACTTAAACACTAAACTGTAGATAATGCTATAAGGTTATGGACAGTGACTGGAGAGCATTTGAGTAAATGATCGTCGAAATGCTTTGAAAAATACCAAAATATACTTACACTATAAAATCTTTGTATGTTTAATGTAAATTACTTTATGTGCGGATTTTGTCCGAAGCTGGAAAACTAGTCCAAATTAAATTAGGAGTTAAGCAAAGCAGAAATATTGGTTGTTTTGTATTCCTGTCCGCCCATTAAAAAAGTTCCACCCTAATACCGAATTGATGTAAAATACATTGAACAATATTTTTTCGCCATTCATACGTTTTACAGCTCTGTTCGTGAATTGAAGTGAACCGTTTAATTTCTTTTTGTGCTGCCTATTATTGTTTCTTTGCAAAAAAATAAAAAACTCTTTTTTGGCTGTAACATTGAAAAAGAGCTTCGCACCCTGCATCGGCTTAGTTAAATACGTTACTGACCACGGGCACATTTTAAATATTACAAGACCAAAAACTAACTCGTCTGACCAGATAATTTTGGAAAAATAAGATGTTACTGTGGCAATTAAATATTTTTTAGTTGGACTTTTTAATTCGTCTAGCTGCTTAATAATAATTGAAGAGCTCACCTCCTAATTTTAAAATTGTTGATGGGACCTGCGGTTGCTGTTTGTCCCAAAACACTTACAACAGGTCATTTTCCTTCGGATGACGGTCCCCAATTATTCTCTCTGTGGGTAAACTCCACCTTCCCTTCTGGAAAATGAAGAAAGGCGTATCTTCTGTTCTTCATTTGCTTTCGCAGCATTATGGGACTGCAACATCCACAAGAATTATTAGTATAAAGTGAACACTTAAACAACACTGAACATAGCATTTATAATAAATGTTCTCTAAAAAATTCCCCAGCAGCCTCGACATGTTCTCAAATTTTTCGGTTTTTTATATATACGAGAAATCGTGTAGTCCCGGTTATTCGGTTGATCAAAGTTTGTTTTCTTCACACAAGTTTCTTTGCTCATAAGTGTGTTTAAAGCCACAGTATTTCTCTTGAAAAGCAGATTGAATTGTTTCACCCTTGCCCTTGTTTGTAGTTATTTTATTCGGTAAGCAAGTTTAAGTTCCATGATCCCTTGTAGCCTTTTCAGTTATATTATTTCTGTTGAACAAGTTCAATATGTGAAGCAGTCCGATCGAATAATTGAATTCGCATAGGGTCAGCGGGAATATCGTCTATCTTTGATTCAAACGCTAATATACACATGGATACTTCGCGAGCAAAACATACTGCAAGCGGAGAAGTTGTCATCTGCAATTTAAGCTTTGGCTGAATTATTAAATCTCAGCTTCTAAATCATTTGAGCATCTTTTTTTGGAATGCAATTATTTTTTAACAGCCTCCTCACCCCCCCCCCCAATCCCCCTTATCTACCCTTATCTTGTACAGTTTTCGAACAGGAATTTAAAAACAAAAACAAAAATAAGAATTCCCGGATGTCACAGTAAAGTATGCAACACTTTGTCTCCTCCTTGATCTATCACGTATATCGAATACACCGAAAATCCACCCCCACGACATTGATGTGCATGCAACTCAACATCGGCTTTCGAGAAAGCTAGTGAAAATCTGTTCGGCTTTAAACAATAATCATTAAGACAGATATAAAGGGTTTTCCGAACTACAGCTTATATTCCGGTAATTGTATTGAGACACAAAACACTTTTCATATCATTTAAGGCGCATCTACTGATGAAAGTCGAAACACTTGTCCCTATCAGGACCAATCACATTCTTACTTAGTTGGCAAAGTGTTTTCACGACAGAACCATTTGTGAAAAGACCGTTCACAACATGCAAAACCGTTCACGAGAATAGAGTATCTTGTTAGGTCAGGCTGACAGAGAGCATTTTTGACAGATTATGATCTTTAGTTTAATTCTGACCTGGACCGACACAGTATCAACATGTTTATTATGACAAAGTGAATAAAATTATTTGATATACTAGCACATCCTAACTTCTAATGCAAAACCTCCCGTCGTATTCGCATCTTTTATTATTCGTTTCCGAAGTTGCTGTAAAGTTAATATCTCCGAGTTTACACAAACTACGACACAATTAAGAACCCCAACTGGCAGAAGGCAGACCAGTTGGCTATTTACAAAGCGTGGTGGATATCACTCTGGGATTTACCCAAAGACAAATCCAAGTCTGGCGACCTGACCACTAGGCCATGCTTGTCTCCACATAATTTAAGATCATCTTTTTTTACTTTGAAATGTAGTCAATGTTCTGTCATTTATGATTTACATTTTTACGAAAAGTTTGGCAAAACTTAACATGGGTTAAACTTTGGTAAAGCTTAACACTGGTCTTCAGAGCTTGAATTAGAATTAAAATTGTTTAACATTAGTAAACGCTTAACGTTGGTTATTACGCTTTGGGTTCGTATTCGGAGGATGGCATATCGTAGTTAGTGGATTTGTCACTCCTTCACTCCCAAAGAAATTACGGATTTACTCATCTTTGCCAGTAGCGCAAATATGTTGTAAATTTAGGGGTCTAAATTTGAGTCAATTTGCATAGGTAGTAAAAGTTTGTACAAACTTGTTCGTTTGCACACTAGTATTTAGTTGCAAATGCAATGTAAATGTGAAACTTTGCTGGAAATTTGCCTTTCATTTTCTACCACTGTAAATCTGTAATTTGAATCAGATTTGCTGAAGTTTACTATATTTTCAAAGATTGAAGTTTGCTGATATTATAAATACATGCAAACATGCTGTTAAAGTAATATATTTCCTACGGTTTTGCCATGCATTTGATTTTAACCCAAAGTTGAAATTTGCTCCATTGAAAATAATCATATTTGCTTGATAGCAGGTCTATTGACTTGACAACATTTGCTTCGCTGTCAAATGTGTATGCGCACGTAACATTTACTACACTTTTGTTTAGGTTGTGGCATTTTAACACATGATAAATTTATAGTTACCAGTTATCCGATAAACTGTGTTTGTATCTTCAATGGGATTGTTAAAACAATTTTAAATCAATTTTACGACTTTCTAACTGAAACCAGGGTTAAGAATCCCTGAATAAGATTCCAATCATTAGAAAACTTAGGGGTTCTCACTTGTTGCAGCTTTCACTAACTGCCGAAAGACGACTGCATCTTGACAGGGGGCTTCCGAAAAACGGCTACATTTTGAAAGCCCAACAGTAAAAACTGCAGCACGAGATTTTTTTTAAGTTTTATTTTTTTTAGGATGGCAACACAAGGTTTTTAAAGATCACAACCCTGATTTCAGTCTGTATTTTTAACATATTTTTTTGGCTATTAACACACCAGGACACTAGCAGGCAAGTCGATCTAAAATGGGGAATATAGACAATAATAACAAAAATGTACTGATTCTGGTTTGAAAATCGATATTTGTTTATTTGAAAGCAAGTAGTTGCACAAATCTTCAAGTTATAATTTGTAATATAAAAAGTTAAAGGCGTTTTTTTACTGTTCAAAACTTTTGAACTCATAGATAGTAAGGCGCTATGTGGGCTGTTGGCGTCATGTGGACTCGGCCCACGGCAGCAGTAAGTAAGTAAAGGTGCCCAAATTCAAAACGGATGGGTGTGCAAATCCAAAACCTGGCCACCCTTTTATAAACTTTTAAGAACAAGCAGAGCCTTACTAAACTTTAGTCCAGTAATCCTATTATTGTATTTTATTGCCATCGATTAAATTTACTGGACTAAAGAACAGTAGAAATCATGAATATTGTTTTATTTATATCCACAATAATCAACAACTGTATCATATTATCTTATTAACATAAGTTATATCGTTGCTTCAAATTCTTGTGAAAATCACTTGCATAAAAACGAATGTCAAGACTTCCATTGCTTAAAATGTAAAATCCTCACAATTTCTTACTAAAAGCGGCAATTGTTCCTTTAGCTTATAGAAAAGTTTCTGTTAAAATACTTTGAAAAAAGTACTTTGTACTTTGTTGCTCTTATTGACAACATATTTGGTAAAGAAAAAACTTACTTGTAAAAATATGTAAAAAAAAAATATAATGCAATTTTTTAGGGGATAGATAGGATTTAATTGTTGCGTGATTCTCATGTCTGGAGAGCAAATCCATATGTCCTGTTATGAGTTACTGCACCAAAAAAAAATTATTGGTAACTATTTCCATCTCCTGAAAAGAATTCATGGCTAACGTGAAAAGCCTGTATATTAAAATACAGTATAATGCAATTTTTTAGGGGATAGATTGGATTAAATTGTTGCGTGATTCTCATGTGTGGAGAGCAAATCCATATGTCCTGTTATGAGATACTGCACCAAAAAAAAATTATTGGTAACTATTTCCATCTCCTGAAAAGAATTCATGGCTAACGTGAAAAGCCTGTA
>JAOEHV020301861.1:0-11748 GCA_025447995.2 Isaurus tuberculatus | reverse complement strand
GGTTTATAGACTGTTTGATTACAGAGTCTATTAATTGCACTGGGTATTTTAATTTTAGGAACACCCCCCCCCCCCCCTTAGTCGTTCGCATTCTTGGGAAAAATGCGCCCAGGAAGAGGATAACCTGAATGCCCGGTCGAGCATTGTTGTTAATAAGCTTTTTTTGTAGCGGTTGTTAACGTGGCTATGATGGTGTAATAATAACCCAGTACTAGTTGGTTTAACATACACTTTGGTTTCCACGCGAGGCGCCTGATTGATTAAATTTACACCAAGGAAGGGAGTACGCCATTAGTTTCAAGCTCCATGGTAAAGTTGACGGCATCATGGGCGTGGTTTAGGATGTTCAGAAAGGAATTTGCGGCTGCCACATCTGGCATGATCGTAAGGGTGTCATCAACATAGCGTCGGTAGAAAACTGGTAATTTCCCTTCGTGCTTCAACCTCTCTTCGACAAAACACATAAAGACGTTAGCTAATAAGGGTCCCAGCGGGGACCCCATTGCAACGCTGTCATCCCGTTCGTAAAGTGTTCCGTCAAACTGAAACAGCTGACCTTTAGTCACAATTCGTAAAAGGTCAGATTCGATTTCGTGATGTTGAGATTTTATGTTGCGTTAACCCAATTGTTCTTTTAAAAATGCTTTATCGACGGAAGCATTGATCGATGTAACTGCATCGCCCAGTATTATTATTATTATTGTGTAGCAGTAAAAACTTTAGGTTGCTATCCTATTATTATTATTATTAGTGTCCACTTACAATAAGGAGTTCTTAAAATTAATAAAATGTTCACATAAAAGTCATGAAAAAAAAATATATATATATATATACATATATAAAAATTAAAATATCAAAGCAATGTTAAGTTTAAAAGTGTCACTTAGATAAAATCTTGAATCTCCTAGCAATGTTAAGTGAATTAGTTAATACAGCCTTCTGCATTTTGTTAAGTGTTTGGTCAGCTTTCTTCACTCCCACCAGTTCCTTTATGCTCTTCCTCACACCAGTCGAACAGCCTCCCAATACATCTATCACAATGTTATGCTGCTCAATATCATATCCAGGATGTTGCTGCTTCAACTCAAAACGTAGTGGCGCATACTTGGCTGTTTTCTCGGCGTCCTTTGCCTCCCTGTTGGTTATCCAAGGGCAACTCATCTCCAGCAGATAAACTTTCTTCTTTTCTTTGTCGATAATCCTGGCGTCAATTCTGTTGTTCCTGACCTCTATGCAATCTGCATACACTTAGACGTCCCAGTAAGCTTTTCCCCTGTTGTTCTCGTAAAGTGCCTTAGGTTCTTCTGGCGAGTACCACGGTGGTAGGAATGTTATAAGATCCAGGTCCTTAAGAACATCAAAGAAGAGAATCTTAAGTGCAGCATTGTGCCGCGCCAGATATTTGGATTGGGCCAACTTGCTGCATCCAGCCAAAATGTGTGCTTCAGTTTCCGAAGCTTTGTCGCACATCCGACACATGATGTTCTGTCCTGTCTCAAGTCCGGTTTTGTTCTTGTGGTAGACCTTAGTCGGTAGCATCTGTTGGTACAGCTCATTAACTCCAGCGATAATGTGGGTTGGTGCTGTCTTCCAATCAGCCATCCAAGAAAAGCACTCTTTGCCAACCTCTTTGTCGTTCCATCGTTGGGTCAGCAGTCGTCCTTGCCACAGTTCTCATCTCCTCACAATACTTCTCTACTCCTGCACATTTTAGTACTTCTTCGTCGTTCTGCATATCTGTCAAAGTTGACCGTGGATGTTCAAGGTGAAGAGCAAACCCAAGTTCTAATGCATACTTTTTAGCATCTTTTACTAATGATCTTCGACCAGTCTTCTCCCTTTTCTCCTCAAATTGACGTACTAATTCTAGGGCTTGGTCATCGTTGCTAAACAATCTCACAGAAGCTTTAATCTTTATTATTATTATTAATAATCTTTAATCTTTATTATTATTATTATCATTATCATTATTATTTTAGTTTCTAGCCAAAAACGTAATAAGGTTTTCATTATTATTATTGTATAAAAACGTTCAGACTGTTAAAGTTTTTCTTCCTCAGTTTTTTTCGTACAATACTTGAACTCATGATTAAATAAAAACTCTTTTGTATACCCTACAAATTTATGTGTTTTATTCCCTATTTTTGAACGTTTTGTTTAGGGTTCTTTATGAAAAAGAGTTTTGAAATACTAGTACTCGTGTATTAGAATGTGAGGTGTGTATATGGATTGGTCGAATAATTAATGATTTTAATATCGTTCAGCCTCATTCCATAAAAAAATTTGGTTACAATGGTGTCAAACTTCATTGAAAATTAATTTCTGTAGGGCGGGACAAAAGTTTTTACAAATACAGAAATATAAAGAGGAAATCATTATACCATGATGAACAAAAAATCCTCTATTCATTCACATATGGACAGCTGTTTATGAAGTTCATATCCGTTCATGTCTAATTTAGAACGCTTTCTTTTAAAGTCGTCGCCGGCCGCTGTTTATGCCTCATACGAGATATTCGTTCAGTAAGTGAAGAAGATGATTCCTGGTCCAGTAAGAGGGAGTATTATTTTCCCATTTATTATTGTTGGGTTCATTGGAAACTTGTTTGTAGTTCTGGTTGTTATAGCAAAACGAAGACTCTATACTATGCACTTTTTTCTTTTGGCAAATTTATCCCTGTCAGATTTCCTTTTTCACATTATCACTACTTTTTTTGCAATCAGCTATATCAGCGAGAAATGGATTTTCGGACTAGCTTGGTGTGAAGGAACTTCTTTACTCCACAGATGTTTTGCAGTCACAACTATTCTTTTTTTGTGTGCAGTTACCTGGGAATGCCACACGGCTATCGTCACACCCTACCAGTTCAACAGTGATATTACGTTTAAGAAAGTAACTGTTGTTGTACTTTTATGGGCTGCAAGTTTTCTTTTAGTGGTGTCGCTTTTTGGCTGGAGAAATGTTTTTTACAATAAACATTTTTACATCTGTGAATACAGTTTTGAAGGCAGCACTGCGGTTATCATTGTAATCCTGTTTTTTATCATTCCTTTTGGATTGATTACCAAACAACAATACCAGATAAATCGAGTTGTAAAATATCAAAAAGCTCAATTAGCCCAACAGCAACTAGATATCAACTTCAACAGCCCAGAATACCAACAGCAACAACTAAGATTCATGAAAAATATCAAGGAATCCAAAGATGCTTTGATAATCGTTGCGGTGTTTCTTCTCAGTTATTTACCATTGTTTGTCATTGGAAGTTTGCGTTCGAAAGTGCCAAAGAGTGATGCGTTGTACAACGCTTGGTTTTTCGCAATAGTTTTCAATCACGCTGGATCAACATGGAATCCTTTTATCTACTGCTTTAGGAAGAGACAGTTACGACGGCATTGCCTCGGGTTTGTTGGTATTAAAAGGTCTGGAATAGTTTTTCGACAAAATATTGTCCACAGACCTGAACTGATGAACGTTTAATTAACCCAGTTATGATGTCTGGGTAAACACGTAATGAGAGACTTTGAAGTAAACTTTTTTCGGAACTAGCCTAACACGAACTTCTTAATGACAGAGAAAATAATCATTTTTGTTTACTTCAATATTAAAATGAATAATGTTTGTTTTCGTAACTTTTGAAAATGTTGCTGTTTTCTTAGTTTTGGAAAAATCAACATCATTTTGTGTAGCCGGAACATTAGTCATTCCATGAATTTTATTTAGTAATCTTAGATTTTTGTGTTAGTCATGTTTTGTATTATTAATGGTCTGTCACTTAGTATTTACGTTGTTGATATGATATTAACGTTTAAAGATTACGGATTCCAGCTTTTTAAGTTGTTTTTCAATTATGTGCGCTATGAATGGTTATTATAGTTTTTAAATTTTTTTTGTGACTGTTCTACAGTTGGCCAAGAATTTCTGTGCCATTTGAGTAACACACATTACACACGTATTATATTTGTTTCTCTCTGATTAGACTTTGTATTTCATGGATGAAAAATTTTGTTCTTTTATCTCTTAGCTATTTTATGATGAAACAATAAAATGGGTTCCTGTGTTGCTACTGAAAACAACTTGAAATTAAAACTTTTCAATATTTTAAACGGAGCCGGTTCATTCAGTTAAAAAAATTTACCTGAATTTTCAATATCATCTCTTTTCTAAACAGGAATTTCAAAAGAAGTTATTTCTTGTACTGTACTTTTATTTACTGTCTTTCTAATGGTAACTATTTCACTGTTCTGGAAACAAAAATAGGGAACTGTATACCTGACAATATCCGAAATCTGCCAAAGAACATTTTCAAGAAAAAAGTTCACACAATTTTACTTGATATACTTAAAACTCAGGATAGTTATGGTGAACTAAACTTCATTATATCAGAATTTATTTGTTATTACAGTTACATTTTTTGTTCGACTGTTCTACAGTTGGCCAAGAATTTTCCTGCCATTTGAGTAGGATACATTCGTAGAATTACACACATTAGTATACATTTTAGTGATCAGGTTGATGCAGTATACATTTAAAATATATGCTTGTCTCTCTGATCGGATTTTGTATTTCGTGGATGATCATGAGAAATTCATTTTATTTCGCAGCTGTTGTATGATAAAATGATAAAGCTACAAATGAATGCCTATTGTACTGTTTGGAAACGGCTTCCTGTGTTGTTCAGTATTTTAAATGGAGTTCATTTAGTTAAAAGAAATTCTTGTCTTGCTAGCAATTTAACCGAATTTTTAATATCATTTTTTTTATAGAAAGGAATTTCAAAAGAACTGATTTCCTATACCTGGATTTCTAATGGTTAGCCGGCTGTTTGTAGGCCTTTGTATATATTAGTTTGAAGTATAGCTGACATTGCTGCTTTAATTTAGTGGTTTTCAGATTCGATTGAGTAAAGACAAGCACTGTAATATTTTCAATGTGTTTTTTTAACAAAATGATAATGTTGATATCCCCTTCTCGTTTTTACTAGCAGTGGATTGGACTATGAAAGAAAGTACTGAAAGAATGAGAAATGAAATTCGGTGGACGCTATGGAAGCAGTTAAATGATTTGGACTTTGGCGATGATATTGCTTTACTGGCCCATAATTACCATCAAATGCATGATAAAACCACACAGCTAAATAAATCAGCAGCAAAACTCGGCCTTTCTGTAAACAAGGGTAAAACGAAGTCCATTGGAATGAATACCACCACTGTTAATCCCATAATGTTGCAGAAAGGAGCCACTGAAGATGTTTCATCTTTTACTTACCTGGGCGGCATTGTCAGCACTACTGGAGCAACGGATGCGGAAGTCAAAGCCAGAATAGGAAAAGCCAGAGTAGCATTTAACATCTGCAAAAGATATGGAAGTCTCGGGACATAACAACGTTGGTCAAATCGCAAATATTCACTACCAATGTTCAATCCGTCTTGCTTTAGAAATCTGAAACTTGGCGGACATCAAGGGTCAAGTTAAAAAGAGTGTTTATTAAAAAATGCCTTTGAAGAATCCTTAGATTTTGGTGACCAGGAAAGATGGAAGTACGGAAGGAAAGAATGGCCCAGGAACCAGTGAAGAGTATTATCAGTAGAAGGAAGTGGTCGTCGATCGAATACACGCTAAGAAAGTCCAAGGATAGCATCGCCAAACAGGAACTGCAGTTGAGCCCATCCGAGAAGTGAAGCCGCAGGAGACCGAAACATATACCTGTAGAAGGGAAATGGAGGCAGAGATGTCGGCAAAGCGTTATAACTGGTTTTCTAGTAGACTGGACAAGATGGCCCACAATCGTGTCCGATGCAAGAACATTGTTGATGGCCTTTGCTCCATCCCGGACTTAGGCGTGATGAGTGTAAACAGAAAACAAGCTGAAGAAACTTTAAGTATAAAGAGAGGTAGCAATCCTAGTAATTGACGTGTTCAAAGACAAAGGAAAGAAGACAGAACGTGTCGTAGAGTTTTGATCCCATCCATTGAGACGATTTTTTCCCAGTCGTTTGATCTATCAGTAAACTGTCCTGCCGAGCGGAGTTGTATGTAAAAGAAATCGCAAATCAAGTGGAAAAAGATGTTGGTGTCTACTCGATTGAAGTAAGTAC
Organism: Isaurus tuberculatus; assembly: GCA_025447995.2. Lineage (NCBI taxonomy): Eukaryota > Metazoa > Cnidaria > Anthozoa > Zoantharia > Zoanthidae > Isaurus > Isaurus tuberculatus. The sequence continues at coordinate 5,650 of JAOEHV020301861.1, read as the reverse complement.
CAAGGTGAATGTGACGAAGCCGCAACACGCTCACTATTTTGTTCGCTTGTATGAGGATATCCGAAACAAACCTGATATGATAAGGGAGCATCGTAAAATTGATTTGGTATCGCTTAACGTCCATTGAAGGCATTTGACGTTAAGGACTTACCCACCACCCACCCCCCGTCCCTTCCCAATCTCCTTAACGTCCACAATTGTTTTGTTTTTTATTTACAGTGTTGGGTTTCAAGCATTTCACGGTAGTTCCTCTGCAGCCTTCGTGGCATTCCGATCGCCACACGAATACAAATATCGGCAAAAATCATTGAAAGAAGTAAAATCAATCATTACTTCTTGAAATTAGTTGGTATCTTCCCTCCAGATGGAACATTTTTGCTAAGTATTATTAACTGATCTACCAGAAAGAGATGAAAACATTCCGAATGGTTCTGTAGGAAGGTGTGACAACTGCAAGTCGTTTTGGTTGTCTTAAAAACGGAAATGCAGCGATACCAGTCCATCCTTCGTCGACGTGCGTGTTTCTTGCATTTTTTTTCCTAACGTTCATTGACAACATTGATCCTCCCTCCCCCCTCCCCTTAAAGTCCATAAGACGTTACTAAATACTCCGAACCATCTTGTGCGAAATGTGTTCAAAATTAAATAAAAGTAACCGTTCAAAATAAAATGTCCAAATTATTAACGTTCAAATGCTTTAAAGTTTTTAAACTCTTGAGTCACGGCATGAGTAATAAGTGTGTTGGTTCAATTTAAATGCCAAAGTAATTTTAATTGAATTCAACCAACACAGTCATCGTACCTCAAGAGTGAATCCTTTGGTCCCTATTGTTCTTGGTATTTATTAATGATCTGGCAGACATCGTTTAAAAATCGACAGTGGATATTTATGCCGGTTATACGACTTTGAGTTCACCTGCTTCTTTGGACTAAGGAATACCATGCAGAGTGAGCTCAATCAAGTGCTCGCGTGGTCCTTTAAGAACAAAATGCTGATAAACACCTCCAAGGCCAAATTCATGCTTGTTACTTGTCGGCGACTAGATAAAAAACTGAATGATAAGAGTTGAACCCTTTATTGAGCAAGTATTGTCAGAAAAAATGCTGGAAATCCACAGTGACTCAAACTTGATGTTTAAAGATCATATAAACAATTTAACCAAACATTTGTCCGAACAATTGGTTTGGTTTTTTAGAGTATATAGAGAAATCTACCAATCAAAGCATTGAAGCTTTTTTATAATTCCATGATTAAGTCAATTGAGTTTTACGGCATGCAGCACAGCGTGGGAGACATGTTCAAGTGAAAGTTTGACGAAATGTTCAAGTTATAAAAAAGAGTCGCCCGAGTAACCCTGGACGATGGTGACATGAATGAAAGGAGCAGTGTGACGATTGTAATAAACTCAGTCGGCTTCCAGTTACTGATGAAATAGAAATAAACAAATGCTGTTTGGTTTACAAAAGAATAAGTTGTGCTGCTCCCGATTACATTGAAAATAACGTTATAAGAAATGCTGATCTACACATGAGGCCAACCAGAAATGCTTCAATTGATTTGTTTTGTCCGAAATGTTAAAAAGAGACTGAAGGGGGGAAAACCTTTGAAGTCTCAAGCGCAAGATTACGGAACAGTATTCATTTAGATATTAGAAAAAAAATATTTTAGCTTCTTTAAGACGACATTACATAACACTTTTTTCTGAGAAATTAGTATTTATATAGTTTATATATATCCTTTTATTTACCTGTGATTTAATTTGTTCTTTTTATGTTGGGGGCCATTAGTTTACGAGTTCCCACTGTCATATGTCACCCGTGTTTTTTATTAATATTATTATCATTATCATTATTATTATCATTATTATTATTATTATCATTATTATTATTTGTTTTGCACAGTAAATTCCTGTACTGAAGTTGTTGCATTAGAGCGACCTCTATCAAGTTAAATTGGACTTTAGATGGAGAGACGTTTTCGCAGGATATTGGTATTGCAAAAGAGTGCTGGCCTTTGGAGGTTTGCAACATTTGGCTCACGTTTCGGTATCAACCCCAAGGTAATCAAAATTAAAACTACTGTTCTGTCAATGTTCCATAATCAGGCGAGCTCCATTGTCAATTTTGAGTAGTTTTCAATTTTCTTAAACTTGTTCTTGTCTATGTTGTCGTCTCATTAACAATGTAGCACTTTCTGTTGGTTTTGTCAATGACCGTTATGCCAGATCTTCTATGTTCTATTACAAAGTCAGTCTGGATGTTAAAGTTGCATAGAAACGTGGCCTCTTGGTTGTCTAGTACAGGTTCTGGCTTGTGCTGGTACCATTTATCACAGACTTCGAAGCCATACTTTTGACTCAAGCACCAGTGAAGAACACAGCAAACCTTATCGCGTTGCGATTGTAGTCCTTTTGCGCAAATATTTTGGAAGCACTCGCGAAATGCATGCATTCTTTACCTTCTCTCTGCTCGGGTTTCACATGTCTGTATCCACTCGATGACAGATATTCTTTGTGACTGAATTTGTGTTGAAAGCCTGATCCTGGGCAGCTATTACCAAGCTTTCAGTGTCTCGTTTTAGACTAACCTTGGATAACAAGACCAAAGACTCGTCAATCAGCTCTTTCGTGTCCCTTTGAAGCTGTCCGTGTAGTGGTATCTCCTCTCTTCTAGCAATCTTTCCTTCTCTCATTTTTTTCTTGTACGCCTGTTGGTCCTGAATGTCTTCTTTCAGCAGGTTATTAACTCCAGCAACATACTGCACTTGTTGTTCGTCACTACTTGCAAGGTACAGGTCCAGAGATCGACGTTCACTTGCCATACACTCTTCTATCCCAACACGACCACGAAAACCAACCTTCCTTGGTGTCAACGGGCGCACTACGTTTGCACGTGGTTTGACAACTCTGCAAGTCACCAACATGTTCCTGCATGTTCCTTTTAATCAACTCCTCTAGCTCATCTTTGGTCATCCAATGATTGCAGCACTGTATCGTACGCGAGTCACTACCTAGGTATTAATTACAACGATCAAGTTACGTGCATTCAGTTCAGATTTCAGTAACAACTTCAGTCTCTTCATTTAGATGTCTTTTACTGTTGATTTCGTTTCATTGTCGTGAAACCAAGAAAGCTAGCATCCCTAGCTCTCTATACCCAGTTTCCTCTGATCACCAATTGACTTCCCTTATGGTAGATTAATAACAGAACTTTCCTTCAACTTTCCTCTGTGGAACGTTAGCACTTCACATTTAGAGATTCCGAATACCAGTGTCCCTACAAGAAAGGCAGACTATTGTGGCTAATGACTCGATCTGTGCTTCGTTGCATGCATAAAACTCTAGGTCGTCCATAAACAGGAGCTGGTTTCTATTGGGACCGTTCTTCTCAAGTGGGTATCCTGCATTAGTCTCCTGTAACACCATTGTAGGTGATGACAAAGAGAATGGGCGAAAAAGAGTCACCTTGGAATTTCCCCTATTTCGAATTGACAGATCCTTAATGTTATTTATTGGTAAAAAGGTTGGTCTTCTGCAATGGCATGGTGTATGACAATGATGTTGTCCGATATACCAAACATTGTCAGGCACTTTACCAGCCAGGAATTGGTGACCATGTCATATGCCTTTTTAAAATCCACCGAAACCACACAAAGGTTTGTCTGTTGCCGTTTATTGTTCTTTAGTACAGCTTTATCGACTGCGTGGTGATCCTTTGTGGCTGTAGAGTTTTTACGACCCCCCTTCTACTCATCAGACAACAAATGTTATCAAACTGATTTCCGTATACCTTCTCTGCAAAGCATGCAATGGGTCGGTAGTTCCCAACGAACGGATCTTATCTTTCATTATATTAGAGCTATCGTCCCTTACACCATCCATACCGGCATTTGACCAATCTGAATACATTGGTTCAAATATCTCCCTAAATATGTACGTAAGCTAGTGAAACGCTTTAACCAGAATCTCTGAATGGCATTGGGACCAGGAGATTTCCAGTCTGATGCACAGTCTTTGTTACTGATCTGTGTTGAACAGTTAATTTTGTTCAAAGTGTTTCTGCTTGTTGCCGTACCACTTGACCTGATTTGCCTTACCAGTTATTCTCTGCCTTAACTCCTTTGATCGTCGATTTAAAACCCTTCCCCTTGATCTTATAAATGCTAACTATTCTTTTTTTCTCTCCTTCCTTTCCATTTTTCGACTCGCCTCTATGCCACGCGTTGTTTTTACTTAGATCTTTACTCTATTCCCTTATATCACTCTCTAGTCTTTTTTCTACCATTAGTCTATCTTTGCTTTCTTTTCTATATTTTTAATACCAAGCTGCTCTGCAACAAGATACCCTAAGGCACACAAAAGCTTCCGCATATCTGTGACGTTCTCTGTACGAATGTGTTTCAGTGGAATGTACATCTTGTTGCTCTCCTTTTTAAATGGAAGTGTTGGAGTTTCTTGAAACACCTCCTCCTGCATGAGTTCACTGTCTAGACTAGTCTGACTACAGTTGCAGATAGTTCTTCATCTAGGGAAGTTTCGTCCACCTCTTGGTCATCCCTTTCTGCCTCAACTGCACTCCCTTTTTCACAATAAACACTAACCTCATCTATATGATTCTCGTTAACGTTGTTACATTGATGACTAGGACTTTCCTCATTCCCCATGACTTTTTACTTTGCCTCCATTTCATTCTCTTGGACACCTTCATCCATTGCAACAACAATTACTGTATCATCAGACTTGTTGTCTCGAGGCAAATTATTGCTACACTTTATCCTTCTCATATTTCCGAATAGTTGCTTCTCGTTGAGAGCAAAGATAGAACGTTCCATCCAAAAGTTAAATCTTCTTTTTCTGATGCCCCTTGTAGAAACAGAGTCGGCCAAGTAAAAACAGCTCGGAGCTTCCATTTTATCATTTCTACCCCACCATTTTCTTCCACTAATTTCATCTCTCATTGTTTGCATCATACAGTGATAAGTTCCAGTTTGTGTTCTAGTTTTCTTAGTTATCACACGCCCAATATTTGGTGGCTCTAATATCCTAGCAACAGAACTGCAACCTAAAACTAGGCAGTACAGGTCCCCCTTGTTCCGTTTTAGTTTGACAATTCACGCCTTTACAAAAGTTGGTTGGTATAGGGTTATTCCTTCTGTAGTGTTTTCTACGCGACACATTCACGAACAGAGAGACGAAAACAATGTATGCAAAAACTAATCACCTTTAATAACCAAACCAACTTCCTACCAACCGCATCGCAGTACAAGGATGCACCCAACCCAGCAAGATGAGACCCCCAATGGTCCCTCTTGCTATCTTGGCGTTTGATCATTCCAGGGGTTGGGCACCTTTACCTCAACCACTTCCTTATCCATCGTACAACATCGCGTTGGGTTGGTATTGGTGAACAGAACAAAGAAAACAAAACCAGAACAAGGAGAAAAAGAAAGACAACTAGGGAGGTACAGGGAATCTATCTCCTCACTGTGAGACACTTATTACTTTTATTATTATTATTATTATTATTTAGCAGTAAAAAACATCTGTATGCTATATACAGGGTAAAAAGCAGCCCGAGGCGCGGTAGCGTAGCCCGTGAGCTTATCAATGGATAAAAAAAGTATAATAATTAAAAAACTAAATGCATTATA
>JAOEHV020301757.1:0-11749 GCA_025447995.2 Isaurus tuberculatus | reverse complement strand
CTGGATGTTGTTGTCCATGAACATCTGCATGGTAATATAAATGTTTATTTAATATATTCAAGGAAACGTTCCATTTTTAAAAAATAAAATTTAAAAGTAAAATAAAATATTAATTCAGACCGTCCGACCCTAATTTTTTCAGAGTATGTGACCGGAAACACACATATTATTTTGTTTGGCCTAATAAACCACAGCTAGGAACAAATTTCATATAAAAAAGCAAGCTCTATTTACCTCAGTTAATGTGACTTCTGCCTCAACATACTGAACACCCTTTTGTACTATAGAAACCAAAGCACCAGGGGGGACATGTGTCCCATTCAGACTTGACTGGATAATGTGGCTCTCAAGACCAAATGTAAAGGCAGAGTGCTGAAAACCTGAATCCCCCCCAAAAAAGTCAAAATTAAACAAATTTAATTTCCATCAAAATTAGAGACCAATCCTTTTTGTTCCATCAGGGGGAGGGAAAAAGGGAGAGGGGGGCAATGGTTTTCCATAAAGTGTTTTTTAGTCACCTTTGGCTAAAAAACCTATTTATTATAAGTTTTTAAATTTTGAATGGAAAATTTTGACCCCCCTTCTTTTTTACAGATTAAAATTTGAAATCCCTAAACTTGATATCACTGGAAGCTTTCTCCACAGTCAAAACCATGACCCCTTCCCCCCTGTGACATAATAAATGATTGGTCCTCACATGACTTAATTAATTAGCTTTTGAGCCAATATATGAAAATAAGTATAATATAAAAACAATATTCTAAATTGTAGTAGGTATGTTTTAAGCATCAAGATTCACCTTCAATCCAATCATAAGACTTTGAAATGAATGCATTAATTTCTGTTGAAGTAAAATGCTGATTACTTTTATTTAAAAAATATTTTTACATGTTATAAGAAACAGAACTGTATTTCTGGTTTATTCAAATATATACGTGTTTACTAGTCGATATATATAAACGGGAAAAAAAGCCAGACAAATCGATTGCCATTAATTGATAAAATACTAGGCAATAAACAGTCACGATACTAGAAAACGTATTCACCGTACAAAAAATATAAATAGTTACAGCGAAAAATCGATGCTGAAAAAATAAACTTGCCGGCAAACTTTTAAAACAAAGTTATCGAATAGTTATATTATTATGAAAAGCTTTATTTCGTCCAAATTTTTTATTAACAAAAATTTGGATCCCAACTGCTTGCAAAAGGAAAGTTTTTATAAATCATATGAGACTAACTATTATCAGAGAGAGATATATATATCGCTTTTCAACAAGGGTAAACATGAAATTGATCACAGGAAAATCAATCTGAAAATGATACTATTCCCGCCAAAACAAAAATTGTAAAACAGAAATTTACTAACCCGATTCTTGAAGATAACGGTACACTAGAAAATTGACCTCATCGCTGCTAATAGACATGATAGATCACTCATAACATATTTTCAATTAGCGTTTTTCCAGCAACAGTCCCTTACACTCAGTAACCACGCGGGATAAAACTATCGTTGGAAGCTCTTAAACCATGCAGAAGTTCTCTTTCAAAACTCGATCTAAAATATCTCAATACATCAGAGATCAAGTATACAACATATGGTTATTTTAACGGCCTTACGAAAGCTATAATCTGCAATCAAAATGACGTCTTAACTCTTTTCTATTCAATTTTAAAATTGCTCATCCGCCATGTTTGTTGGGAACTGTAGATCACGTGCTAAAGTCAATTTTTAGAAGCAGCTGCCGTATAAGGAAATACGATGACGTACAGCGCCAAGGCAAAAAGCTAAAGGACCTCCGTATAATTCAAGAAATTCATTGAAAATAATCAAAACCGTAAACCAGTTTTCATGACATGAAATGACAAGAAAAGAAAGGAATAAAAAAAGTTTCCTTCTGTTCATGACAATTTAAAAAAATCTTATTATCAAAATGACTGTAATTTTTTTCAAACTTCTGTGTAAAGTTTCTCAATTTATTATATTCGTTTATAGAAATTTCTTTCTTGCCATTTTATTTTTTTTATTCATGTCTAATTATTTATTTGCTTGTGTATTTATTTATTTGTAGTCGCGGTTCGCTGAGTACCATGTCCTCTTAGCAATCTGGGGCGAGCCACTAACCTCGATTTCAGACAGACCTTCCTTCTCTTTCAACCGAGGCCATAGTGGTGAGTTTTGTAGAGTTTAACTTGAATTCAATCGAGCTAAATCTGACTCTTCTTGCTTCATCTAGAGCTAAGAAAATGCAAACAAAAAGAAAAAATTCTGCTTTCTTGTAAATTGATGTTATTTCCTAAAGAAATGCCAAACATTCTTAAAAAAAATTCTTTTTTTAGAGTGTGACCGTGTTTACCTGTATGTTCAGTATTCAGTTCGTTCGTCTTGAATTCAAGTATATTTTAACAGTTTAGAATTTATGTTACCATTTCTCCTTAAATTTTTCTGTATGAATTATTTCTTGAACTTTGACTTAAGTGAAGAAATCGAAACAGTATTCTTGGTGGTAATAAAGGTTTTCCTGTTAATAAAATCACCTCGAAAAAGTAGCAGAGAACTTCATTTTTCGTGACTGAAGTATGCATTGCAACGATTAACATTGAATTGTGTTTTATGTGACTGTGTTTGAATTGATAATAATAGCAGTAATGTTTAATGTTAGCGCCTTTTAGAGAAATATAGTGAAAACCTTAACAGTAATAAATCTTATTTGAAATTATAGCAATGGGACGTGTGATCCGAGGCCAACGTAAAGGTGCTGGGAGCATTTTCCGCTCTCACACGAAACATCGTAAGGGTGCAGCAAAACTAAGGACTCTTGACTATTCAGAGCGTCATGGATATCTAAAAGGAGTTGTTAGAGAGATCATTCACGATCCTGGTCGTGGAGCTCCACTTGCAGTAATAGTATTTAGGGACCCCTACAGATACAAACTCAGAAAAGAACTATTTATTGCCACAGAGGGATTGCACACTGGTCAGTTTGTGTACTGTGGTAAGAAAGGTGAGTTGTGGTTCATTTTACCTTGCTGAAATTGATTTAGCGTCATATCATTCAGTCTTTTCAACAAGTCTAATCTCCTTTTTCAAGGTTCATATTAGGAGTTTAACAAAATTTCAATTAAAAAACAGATGAATAAGAACTGTAATGTACCAGTCAAAGTAAACCCTGACCCCCCCACCCCAGGATATTGATGGGAATTTGTTCTGAACTGCATACAGAAACTGACAAATTCCCCACCATCCGGGGCCATATTTTGTGGCATTAAAATAGAAAAAAATCCCCCACCCCCTTAGGCAGCAAAAGATATTTTCTTTACAAACATTTTATAGAAGGAGAACGGTTTGCAATTTTGTTGATTTTTTTTCTTTAATTTTGTAAATGTGAATGAACTTGAAATGTACAATAGTACATTCAGATAAACGATAAACATGATAATGATCTACAGTAGACAGAATTAAACAAAAGAGGTTTAAAGTACACTCACTTTGAACTAAAAAGCATTGTAATACAAGAAACTACATTTCCGAGGTTGATTTAAGATTTGTGGTTGTTTTATATTTGCTTCTTCAACGATTTTGACGGTGTTTCGATTAAGCGCCGCATTTGAAAATAATTAGTGCGGCACTCATTCGGGGGCGGCGCTCTTTAAAAGTATTTTATCTCAAATGCGGCGCTCATTCGGGGGCGGCGCTCAATCGCGGGCGGCACTCAAACGAGTAAATACGGGTCATTCTCTGGCAAATACTAATTAACTTATTTTCAAAGAAACCATTGAAATATTATTTATATATCACTCTATATTTTAAATATATTTTTGAACCTTCAGATCTAGCTTTATTAGTTTTTGAGGGAGTTATTTTTTTCCTCTTTGTTATGAATTCAGTATATATACATATTTGTTTCAGCCATGCTTGCTGTTGGCAATTGTTTACCAGTTGGTGTTATGCCCGAGGGTACTATCATTTCCAACCTTGAAGAAAAAACTGGTGACCGCGGCAAACTTGCTCGTGCCTCAGGTAACTATGCAACTGTTGTATCACACAACCCAGACACCAAGAAAACAAGAGTGAAGCTTCCATCTGGAATAAAGAAGGTTGTACCCTCTGTCAATCGTGCCATGGTCGGTATTGTCGCTGGTGGTGGTCGAATTGAAAAACCTATGTTGAAAGCTGGTCGAGCATACCACAAATACAAAGCAAAGAGGAACAGTTGGCCACGTGTTCGTGGTGTGGCTATGAATGTAAGTGTTCTGACGCTATTACAAAATAATCTTTTAAGTTGTGTCTTGCTAACTTTGTTAAATGCCATTAATGAGAGTTATCTAACTAGTATATCGGTAAAGAAAGTGTAAATAGCTTCATGTCAAATTTCATTTCATTTGAAAGTAATTAGTTTGCAAAAAAGTAAAAAAATGGCTATGAAAAAGGTATTAGAAACAATCTGATTTCTTATTAAGTCTGCAAATATCCTGTTAAGTTATCTGATTACTTTAAACTAGGGAAATAATCCTATGCCATCTCATGATACTCGTTGGCATTTTAACCTGCGATGGATTAGTGTCCCATCCAGGGGGAGTCTACGACTCTCATCCGCTTAACACTACAGAAACCGGAGATAAGCGCCAGCTCCATGGGCCACTAGGCTCGTAAAGGATTTAGCTTGAGTGTTTGTAAAAATATTGTTTTTTTAATAAAATACAGGATTTTTAAGGGCAATTTAAATACATTTGTTCATTCTCCATAAGTAAAACACACAAAATGTTACTGAAAAAAGGAAATGCCAAGTGTGTTTCAAATATGAGTGCAAACTATCTAGTTTAGTTAATGTGTTTTTGTGGGATGGATTGAAAGGACAAACTCTTGGAAGAAAGACAGTTTTTCCAAACACACTAAGGGAGATCTTCGTAATTAATTATACCATTGGTCAGAAAAATCAGATTTACATCAATGATTAGTAGTTTTTGAATAATTTTTAAAAAGCTATTGAGTAGTTTCGGGGAGTTGTTAAAAAAGTGATTCTTCACCAGATTGAAATGGTTAATAATTATCGCCATGAGTAAAGTAGGAAGCTGGCATTTCAAGCTCCCGTTATCTCTGACGAAATGGTTATCACTCAAAATATAAGCTTTCTACTCTACTCACAAGGACAATTAACACTTCATTGTGTTCATTAAATAATGTATGTTGCATTTTTAAATATTTTTTGTTGACTTCAGCATGTTTCCCAGTGTTTTTGTGGTTCTGTGTTTGATCCTAACTTCATCCCCTTGTAATGTAATTGGAAAGTGTCGATTTACATTTACCCTAATGCAGTTGTCATTTGCCATACTAATTGTATATTTTTTGTCCTACAGCCTGTTGAGCATCCCCATGGTGGTGGTAACCATCAACACATTGGTATGCCATCAACAGTGAGAAGGGATACCCCTCCAGGTCGCAAGGTTGGTCTGATTGCTGCCCGTCGAACTGGACGTATCCGAGGAGGAAAGAAGAATCTTAGGAGTGATAAGGAGACAGATTAAACTACTCCAAAGTGCCAATAAAATTGTAATATACCTGAAATGTTGTCTTTTGTTGTATATTGAGTTATGAAAAATTCATAACAGATTAAGGTTTCTTTGTTTTTCGCATCACATTCCCTCCATATATTTTGTTTTGAAACATTTTAGAACTTGGGTTTTTGAGTTTCTATTAAGCATAAAGTTGTTCTGACCATGATGTGTGTTTTTTATTTCTAGTTTGTTTAATAAAGTTATGATTTTCTTGTTCACTGCATACTGTAGTGGTAATACCCATTGAATTGTCTTTTTTTAAAAAAAAAGGAAGAGTTTCAGTGAGTAGGTTAAACACACCAATCGATATATTGAATTCCCATCGAAATGTTTTGTCATTATTGTAGGAAGCTTTGAGTAAAGTATTGACAGAAGGGGAAACACTCAAATTTTTGATTCCTGCTTTTTTTCAATAAAGGTTATAGCATTTAAACCTAAAGTTGATGAATTTGCACATTCATTAGTGCATGACCAAAACTTTGGAAATGTTTTTCAACATCATTATATGATCTGCGCTTTTTATGGTGGCTTTTACAAGGAGTTGCAACTTTTTCATTCAAGCTTAGGTTAATAAGTTGACAAATTATTATAATGGTTCTTACTTGAAAAACTGCCTTGATTGATCATGCTGAAACTTAATAAGAGCCCCTGTCTACAGAGTTAACAAACTCGCAACTAAGTCAAAAAACAATTGAAAATGTTTTTTTGCAAACATATCAAAGCTAATGCAAAAAGCAATAGTCAAGTTTGATAATTTTTACACCTGAATATCTTGCTGCTGGCTAGGCTGAAATTTTCCTGGAGTTTTTGAAACTGAAAGTTTGCATGTTTTTTTCTCAAATAATAATGCAGCAAAACTCAAAAGTAAAAGAATCATGGAGTAACTTTCAAAAGTAAAAGAATCATGGAGTACACACTTTTGCTCCAATAAATAGAATGTACGGAACTATATAAATTTACCGTAACTAAAGTGCAGACATGTTTATGTACCATTGGGAGCCCACGTCAGTATTTGTACAGGAATCTGGTTATCTGAGATAAGGGATTTGGAGGTGAAAAGCAATATCTTATAACCGTCCGTTGACGCATTAATGAACCACGTTATTGTGCGAGTAAAGACACAACCAAGACAAAACGAATTAATTTGTCAAGTTTTGTTGAATTTGTGTGCTCTAAAGTACAAATCCAGCGCACGTGATGAAAGATTAAGAATGTATTACATGTACCGTCATAAATATTCGCGGAAACTTCGTGATTCTTCGGAAGTGGGTAGCTAGTCACGTGTCTATTCGTCGCTCGCTCCTCCCTAGCTCTTTGTTGTTAATATGGCTTCTTGTTCTGCGCCAGTGTTACGTGACAGCAACATCTCGAGGGGTCAACAGAAAATGCTTTATCTACTCTAGTTTGTTTTAACAAAGAATATTTATAAAAAGTTTGGTGTCTCCTTTGACGAATTTATATTTTGCAATGAAGTTGAAGCTTGCCCGCCAGAATTATCGGTAATTTTGACCTGGATTCGTCATTTGTGTGTTTGCAACACTCGCGTCTTTAGAAGAAACAAAACCATTACTCTGTGAAAATTCAAGATGTCGTACCAAGGCCTAGACGATATTGACTTGGCCCAACTTAAGGTAAGTTTTCTTTTCAGTATGGTTTAATCACAGCAAAACCGAGTTCATGCTTTACAACTACATAGTGCAATATACAAGGCCGGTGCATTCTAAACGATGCGACACGCTAACATCCTGCAAACTTGACTTTGCTCGTGTGAAATTGACAAAGAGAGACTCTGAATGCTTCTGTTTAGTTTCCGCGATTTTGTCACTCCAAAGTTTTATCTTTCTCCTCAATCATACTGAAAACTCTTTTGAGATAAATAAATTTATCATGATAATTTCTAGAAGAGCACGTACATTTTCAAAAGAAGAATGTATTATCATTGGAAGTTCAGTAATGATATTGTGGAAATTTGATTAACGGAACATCAAAGCATGTATTCAATATTTAGCCTTCATTCAGTCGTTTTAAAACCAGATATAAAAAGCTGTTTCGAAGGTCTGAGTTCTTCTGATTTCTGGGAGGTTAAACATCTCTTTCTGTGTTTTTTGTCCTTGTAAAGGATCCTGCAGGAATTTTCGATTTGGTTGAAGTCGTTGGAAATGGAACATACGGTCAAGTTCATAAGGTAAGTTTTTGCATTTTAACTCGTGCTGATGTCGTTTACTTTGAGTATTTTAGATTCCTATTTAGTTTGTTCACAGACTGAACTACTAGTCACTGATAATTATTATCAGATAGAAGTAGTTTACAAACTAAAAGAAAAGCAATGACACAATTTTTTTTCCTTTTCGATTTCCTTTAGAAGTCACTGAAATAGCCATACATATTCCCTGCTAGCATACCCCGTGTGAGAGGCCTCTGCTAGCAGGGAACCATACATACAGGTTTTGACTACATTTTATAAAGTGTATATTCATATCTAACCATTTTCAAGCTCAAGTTTATCGGTGTCTTCGACCGATATAAAAACCATACGATTTAAAAATACTATAATAACTTACATATTTGCACACTTTCAATGTGACCTGTGGAAAGTAACATGTCAAGTTTTTATGTACAATTTTTAAAATGTGTTTTAAGGCAATACTAAATTTATTATCAACTATTAATCGCTCATTTCGTTTCGCTTTGTTTTTGATAATTGTATTTCGACATTTATGCGAATTAAAACTGAGATAGCAATTGGCTATCGTTAATTAGAACCTTACAAACTATAGATCATTCTCTCGTATGTAAACAAACTGTTTTATTTAATCCGCCATTTATAGACTGTGCTGACATAGTCAGGCGATAATCTCATTTATAAATACCAGTGTTCCTTCAACGTTCTTTTTGATTGCCTCAGTAATAAAATTCATTTTCAAAATTTGAAGTGTAGGATGCACAATATAAGAGTATAGCTTTTATCACTTAGGGAATAGAGAGATGTGTAACAATTAAATAAATATTATGTTTGAGTTAAAACTTCATTTGGTCCCCCATTGATCTTTATAAGTTTCAAACACTTTGTTTTTATAGTACCTCCATTTTCATTTACTGGGAGCTGTCTTGTTGACAAAAGCTGTATGAAATGTCATACTGACATTGTTTGAATTAAAACTTCATGTGGAGCTTTCAATTTAATGATTTTTATTATTAGTTTGGAACAATTTTTGTCTATTTCATCTCTAATCTAAGAGTCTAAGAACAGTGTTATTGACTAAAGCAGAAAAGAGACTGCAGTGTCTGTGTATAAATGAATAATCATCTTTACCAATACAAGACTTACCTGCTTTCAAGGTTCATTATGGTAATTTTTGCTAACAAAGAGGGTTGTAGTATTTATTCAGCCACATATTTAGACATTCATGTGAAAAGAGTTTACATGCATATTTCTAGATTTTGTTTTCTATGAGTGAACTTGACAGGAATATCCGAATACTATGAAAACAGTAGAAATGTTAAGTGGATGTTAAGGAAATGTTTGGTCTAAAGAACACTTTATTTATTTAACATTGATCTAGTATGATATATCTGGGCTTCACAATGCAATGTGGGTCATGTTAAAAAGTTCCCAGCATATATTTCTACTAACAATGGTTGGGTGAAGTAGTGAAACTTTCTGTACAGTATTGGCCTTTAAATTATTATTATTTTAATTATTATTATTATTATTATTATTATATTGGTTTTTGCATCATTTCACAGGGTCGTCATAAGAGGACTGGACAGTTAGCTGCAATAAAAATAATGGATGTTACAGAGGTGAGGAAAAAATAATGCAATTAAGGTATTTTATGTAAACTATGTTATAATTTTAAAATTGTTCCCCTTTATGTTTCTGCACCTTGTGATATAGAATGTCTTATATTTTCAAAGACTTATGTTTGAAAAGTTTATCACATGACTTATTAATTAGATATTTAAAAAGTTTTGAAAATTTGTTTAAGACAGAAATGGCTGTCAACTATGGTTTAATTTGTGAATTAGAAACTTAATAAATGAAATCAAAACACTTGACTGGTAACTTTATAGTCTTGCCAAAATTAATATGCAGCTTGTTATTTTACAAATTACTGTTTAAAATTTTTAAAAACAATTGATTATAAAGTTTACTTAGAAATATTTATTGAGGTTCATTTTTATTTTATTTTTAACTTTTTTGAATTGGCTATTGATAAGTTTTCGTTTTAATATATATTAACATCTTCTGTTTGATCAAGATTATGTGTATCCTTTTTTGAGTTTCTCCTAATTTTACAGTCTGTGTTCTAAAAAGGTAATATTTTACTGAAATTGTGTATACGTAATAGTGTGATGTGATATCATGAATTATTTGTGATTATTGTCTTTAGGATGAAGAGGAAGAGATAAAACTAGAAATTAATGTTCTCAGAAAGGTAAGAGATCTTAACTGTCATTGAGATCAGCACTTGATTTGGGCTTCATCATATTTTTAAATAAAGGAATGATTGAATAGTGTTTTATACAGAGTGGGTATAACAAATGGAAGCCTGAAAATACAATTATTATCTGTGATTGAAACTACCTTAAATTTAAAAGTGAGAGGTTTTCATCTCAAAAAGAAATGTATCTCTTAGAACACAATATGCAAGTTTTTGTGAGTCGTGTTCAAACAAATGTACAGTACAAAATGAGTGATTAGGAAATTACTTGTAAAAGTTGAAACTTGGGGCTTTTTCAATTTTTTTTATGGGACTATACAGTGGTGTACTTGTACTGTCTTATTTATCAGGAGAGGGGTAAATCCATGTATTCTTTAATCTAGAAATTTTATGGATTTTATCCAAGATATATCACAGAAAAGCAGAAAAAGGGACATAAATATTTTTAAATTTATTTACTGTTTTCTTACCAATATGGTATATAGAATAACTACTATTACCTCTAATGAATTAAACAAAATTAATAATTTTAACTTCCAAGGTTCTTTATGGAGTCGAAGCATTTCAAAATTCAGATGTTAGTAAATAAATATGATTGGCATTCCAAAAATTCAATTAAGTATTTAGCCTCCTTGAATACTTATGATCAATATTGATTAAGTACCCATAACCTCCTTAGATATTAAATTTTGTTATCTCAGTCTATTTGAACATTCAATATAGTTTCCTGTTCATATGTAAACTCACTTAATAATAAAAAAAGGAATGCCTTAGTTTCTCATGAAGACAAGTTTGTGTGTTTATTTACAAGTCATTGTAAACTTTGCATTTATCAACTAGCATTTATTGTTTTTGCAAAATCTTTAACTTTAAATGTTGGCATGATTTTAAGGGGGTATGTACTGATGGGTCTTTGGCAAATTAATTTGATTTTATTTGCCTTACACTAGCATACTTACTAGGTAATATACTTTATGTAAACTATATGTCGAAAAAAAACTTTAATATACTTGATGTTTATTGTTATTTTTATTGTTAGTATTCTCATCATCGTAATATTGCAACATACTATGGTGCATTCATTAAGAAGGGTCCTTCAGGGCAGGATGATCAGCTTTGGGTGAGTTGACACTGATTTCTTAGAAAATTATTTCTTTACACAGGCCAAACAAGTAAATTAAGTCACCTTAAGTAGTAAATTAAATTATTTATCGCAATTAACAAATGATGCATAAAAATTTATAAATAATTTTAAAATACAATTTGATTTTCATTTCTGTTTTGAAATTGCTTGACTTTAAGGTTGGCTTTTCGTGTTTTTCTACTTTTAAGGATCTTAGGATTGTAATTTTCACATTCAACAGATAATTTATTGATAAATTGAATAAATTATTTAATCATCACTGTTGGTAGTTGCTCTGAGAAACATTAATTCTCCCTAGTTTCAATTTCTTTGCAATGCTATTAACTTAGTTTTGTTAATAGATTGAGCCTAAAAATCAACTTTGAATTGTCAAGTGCTATGGCTTGACTTGCTGATTTATTGATCAATGAACTTCATATCCATAGAGTCTGTTTGTTTTTGTTTACCCAGTATGTGTAAAGATGAATGAAACTATGGACCATTCTAAGAATTATTTTATGTTGTACGTATGTAACAAAAAATAGTTCTTAGAATGGTTCATTGTTTCATTCATTTTTACAAGTTGTATAGCTAAATCCTTTTCCAAGCCTAGTGGCCCATGGGG
>JAOEHV020301654.1:0-11751 GCA_025447995.2 Isaurus tuberculatus | reverse complement strand
TGAAAACCACACTTATAATAAAAACCATTGAAAATGATTTACGGCTTGGTTTTTGGTTTATACTGCGATGTGCAATAACGACAATTAAACCTCGTATCTCTCCTTCAACGTATTGCTTTAAAAGCTGAAGTGCGTCTTCCATTCATTCAAAGCGTGATTTATATTTTGAAGCATCCTATGCATATAGAATGTATGAAAGCCTAGAAACCAACATTTCGAACGTGCACGTTTCACTCCAATTTACACCTTTTTATAAAAAACTTCAAGCAATGTATAAAGCTATTTAGATCACTTTACGTTCCAATTAATAAAACTTTTTCAGGGCATATAGATCGCTTTTACGTTCTGATTAAAAAAAAAATCAGCGCGTCTAAATCCTTTACGTTGAGATTAAAGAATTTCTTTCAACGTGTTTTGATTGCTTTAGGTTTCGATAAAAGAAACGTCTTTCAACTCATTTACGACAGAGCGTAAAGATGCGTAAATCTTGAGAGTCCGATTAAGCATCTTTACGCTGTGGCGTAAATCTGGCTTAAAGATGGGAATTACGGAAAATTAAAGATGCGTAAAATTGTTTAAATCATACCTTTAGAAACTCTTTAAGTAGCTTTACGCAACTCGTAATTTAGCAATTTCGTGCTGTGATATCCTTTTCAAAACTGTGACTTCTTCTCTTTTGAAGGAAGTGTTCTGTTAATTCACAACTATTGATTTCGGCTCTTATCTGGTTCCTATGGTTGTTTAACCTGATGTTAAAATTTGACTCACTCATATATAAATATATTTCTTCTCACATAAAATATCCATAGTCGTGATGTAATTCCCAGAGTAAAACATAAATATTCAAAAAACTGGAACAAAATGACTTTGCCGATATTTCGTGTTTATTAAAAACACTTCGTCAGGGCAACTAACGGAGTGGCCTAAACCGTTAAAAGAAATACGTTACAATCTGATGAAAGACGCTATACATATATATATATATATTCATTTATTTATTTGTTTTTTATTATTTATTTATTTATTTATTTATTTATTTATTTATTTATTTATTTATTTATTTATTTATTTATTGAACACAGGGAAAACAATGTCAGTTCTGTCAACCATTGTACGTTGGTAATGCAAAAAATAATGGAACTTGCGTTTCGTGTTTCAACGCGTGTAACCATAGCGCCCAAGTCTGCATGGACAAAGAGAATTTAACTTACGCACGAGAAAGAGGTTTATCACTTGACGCTAACCAGGTAAGTTTTAATACGTAACATTTGTGGTTTGGATGATTTCAGCCATTCTAATTTCCCTTTGAATTCGAGTTAAGCAAGAACTGACATTGTATATTGATAAACTTTTTATGCCCATTTTATTTATTTTTATTTATTTATTTAATTTTTTTTTTTTTTTTAATTTTCACCATGTTGATATGTATACGATTTGTTATATTAAAATACATTATTGAACTCTTTACCTATATATATATACCTACATCTAAATGTTTATATTTTTAATGTTATTTTTCTAGTATTTTTGTGTCATTCTCAGAATATTTCAGTTATTACCCTCTTGACCTAGATGCTAAGCTCGATTAGTTCCTACTGCATACTTCAAGCAGCTGTGCTCTTTTGAATTTAGAATTTATCTTCTTATTAACAAAACTAAGGTATGTTATATTCTAGCTAGCTAGCTAGCTAGCTAAATCCTTTTATAGACCTAGTGGCCCATGGGGCCGGCGCTTATCTCCGGTTTCTGTAGTGTTAAGCGATCGAGAGTCCTTGACTCCCCCTGGACGGGACACTAATCTATCCCAGGTTAGCTCCCAGCCGAAGCTGTTATTCATTTACCGACCTCGTAAGGATGGAAAGCTGAGTAAACTTTGGCGGAAAAGAAGGTCACACAAATGTTCAATTGTCGGCAGAGCCGAGGAATCGAACCTGGGACCTTGTGGTTGGAAGGCATAGATCTTACCAACTGCGCTAACCACGCCGCCATGTTATATTGTAAGAGCAAACTAAAGTTGTTGTTTTTAGTTAGAGGTTCCTACCTTCTTATGTTCTCCGAGATTCTTTCAAAGTTTATGCGACAGTTAATTGGATCCTTTTGTCTCGTAGGTAAAACTGTGGCTACATCACGGCCCTTTGAAAATTGATGAGGATGGAGAGTGTTTATGTTTAAATTTTAGCAAGGGTAAACAATGCAAGGATTGTTTGAAAGGTTACTTCTTTCTTGACGGTTACTGCACAAAGTAAGTTTTCGCGCCTTAATTTCCCTTATGTTTGTTTTTCGCTCTGTTACTTTCCACTCATCTCACCTCCCTTCACCTGGCGCCGCCTGGGTAGCCTAGTTGGTAAGGTGCTAGCAGGAGACTCGGGTTCGATTCCCGGCCGGACCAACACTCAGAGTCTTAAAACATTTTAAGAGATGATACTGCCTTTGTTTTAACATCTGAAAATGGTTAGACCTTCGTGTCTTCTCGGATGAGGACGTTGAATAATAATAATTATTATTATTTATATGGTGCTTATCCTAGAGCTCTAAGCGCTTCACAAATAAATACAAGTTTTAACAGCTTGAAAGTCCGCCGAGCGGCTCACGTGTTATGGCGCAAATTGGCAGCCGATAAGAAGTGCCCTCAGTTGAAGAGACAGACCACAACACCGGGACCACCCTGCTCTTCACGAGAAGTGTGTGTGTTGTTTTAAGTCCCTCGACAGAGAGGTCGAGAGACTGGGCCTACGGTTTTACGTCCTTATCCGAGAGGTCGTGAAGGTCTAAGCATTTGCACATGTTAGAGCAAAGGCAGCACCTTCTTCTCAATTATTTTTAATACCCTGAGTGTTGGTCCGGCCCGAGTCCGCACAGCAGACTGGCGCCTTACCAACTGGGCTAACCAGGCGGCGGTTAAACCGTAGGTTCAGTCTCCTGACACTCTACTGGGGGACTTAAAAGAACCCACACACTTGTCGAAAAAAGCAGGGTAGTGATCCCGGTGTTATGGTCTGTCTTTTTCACTGAGGGCATTTCTTAATATTTAGAGTATATGTGACCCGTTGCAGTAGACTATCTAAGACCCTCTACTGTTGAACCCTGTATTCCCTTGAAATTTGAAACTTAAAAGCCCCATGGGGGAGGTTTCAAAATAAAATTGAAATTGACAAAACTGATATTTTCTCTTTCGGTAATGGATAAAAAGTGTAAACAAAGATTTGCCGTTTCTCATTACTTATTAAAGGGAACCTTGGCTGTTATCAGTATTTCGAGTCAGTAAATACCTTGATTGTCTTTTAATCTTCCTCCTTAAACTGGGATTTGAACCTTCCTGTTCCAGTTTCAGGTCGATTTCTATGGCCTACTTTGCAATTTGAATTCGCGGACAGCGCCATTTTGTTTGCGTGACGTCACTCTTGCGCTTGGTTTTTTTATAAGTAAGCGGGAAATTCTAATTCAGAAATGCAATTTTTTTTTTATTTGATATTTGTTCGTTTATGGAATATGGTTAGTTGTGTCGGGAATCACACCAACACTGCCTCCGATGCCGCTATCTTCAGCGCAAGAGTGACGTCACACAAACAAGATGGCGCCGTCCACGATTTTCAAGCGGCAAACTAGGCTTTGAAAACGGTCTGAAACTGAAACAGACGGGCTTGAAGTCGTATTCAATTTTCGACGAAGATTCAGAGTTAGTCAAAAAAAATTTTTGACGCAAAATATTCCCTTTATCAACGTTTTTTTGGGAAGAGCACTACCGTTATAATGATAATATGTGAAATGTAAATTATGAAAAACTAAAACAGAAACTTTATGTATTCCGTGTCAAGCTTTAGCTCGCCCCAAGGGTGCGTAGTGCTTCTTTGATCTTGAGATCGTAAAACATCGACCCTTTGTCCATTATTTCAAAGCAATCTTCGGAACTCGCAGCTTGTTTGTCTCGAAGTTATTTAAATCTTGAAAAATCAAAGGCCCTAACCGTTTTAAATGTTCTCTTACTCGAGCACAGAAATCTGGAATGTTTTTTTTTGTTGAAGGTGTATGTGTAATGGCCACGGAGACGTGTGTGACTCATTGGGTAAGGACTGTAACTGCCACAACAACACTGAACAGGATTGTGAAGGAGCATTAAAAGAATGTTATAAAAAACAGGTTGGTTAAGCTTTTTCTCGGTGATCCCATCGTTAACGAGTTTGTCTCTTAAAAGTTGTGAATCCGGCACCAGAGAGTTGTCATTTAATTTTTAGCATTATCATTGTTACTGATTTGATGTTGATGGTGATGATGATGATGATGCGATGATGGTGGTGATGATGGTGATGATGATGATGGTGGTGATGATGATGATGTTGATTATGTCAACGATAATAATGATGGTGATGATGATGCGATGATGGTGGTGATGATGATCATGGTGGTGATGATGATGATGATGATGTTGATGATGATGGTGATGATGATGAGATGATGGTGATGATGATGCGATGATGATGGTGGTGATGATGATGGTGATGATGATGATGATGATGGTGGTAATGATGATGATGATGAGATGATGGTGATAATGATGAGATGATGGTGATGATGATGCGATGATGATGATGGTGATGATGATGGTGATGATGATGATGATAGTGATGGTGGTGATGATGATGATGTCGACTATGATGATGTTGGTGATGATGATGTATTCATCCTCGAGGTCAAACCGTAATATCCTATCTCATATTTTGTCTCCAGTGTACCAAGTGTAAGGAGCAGTACAAAGGCCATCCAGTAAACGGTCGCCAGTGTTACAGGAAGATGACTCTTAACCAAGAATTGATTATCGGAGAAGAAGCTGGAGTGTGGAGTACCGACGCCATCTCCCCTTTACTGAGGGACCATTCATTGTTTTATGCGGTTTTCCCGCGGTTTACTAACGTGGATATCCGGATGACGGTTGATGTGTTTGAGGGAGGAGTCGACGTGTTCGTGACAACAGATTACTCTCTATTTGCCGTCGCTGTCAATGAAACTACCGGTGTACACACGGTAAGGAAATCTTTGGCTTAAACTTAGCGACCTAACAATGAATTTAAAAGCTTGTTAACTTCAACCCTGGGTTAAGGTTACATGACACGTTTTGCGGTCAATTTTTCTCGATTTTTCGATTTTCACGGAGATTTAAGTGTCTAATCAGTATTTTAAAACAACGAAAAAAGTTTTCAGAATTTCAAAAGCTCGCAAAGATATGAGCGAAAGTATTTTATGATCATTTTCTCCGTTGCGGGAAAAATTGTTTGTTTCCTTGACATAGTAGATCCGAGGTGTTAATTGACTCCACAGCAGTGTTGGTATACGTAGTTTGCTGGTTATCAAGACTTGGCTTTTTTGTCAAGAGGGACATTTTTGATCTTGATCGTGGCTGTTGTTTTTTAGTGCTCTTTTGTTTTCTCATCGAATTCCATCTGATTGCAACAACGAAAACATTTTTAAAAAATGAAATTTTGTACAATTTTCCAACGGTGTTTAGTACTGCGATCTGCATATATCATTCTTTTGTCACGTGTCAAGGCTCGTGAGATTTCATCCGTGATACAATAACATACCTCAAATTACACATCTTGTGTGTGATTGGTTGAAGTTAATTACATTCACTGTACTCCGGAAGTGGGCGGATCAATAATGTAAATACTAGCACATTTACCGCCAAATCTTTTAATATCAGACTTTACCTACTTCGACATATTCAAAAGGCTAATACTCGGTCTGGTTTTCATCAATTTTTGTCAAATTTTCTGTTATTCAGTGTCAACCTGACAATCAAAAGTGTGTGCGGAAAAGTTTATAGATTTTTTAAAAGAAATGTCTATTTTGAAATACATAACAAAATGTCCCTAAAACAAGGCACAAAACCTTATAGACCGCACACACTTTGCAGCCCTGGAGATTTCAGAAATTGTGGGAAATCAGTTTTCGGTTCCGTGTATCTGATTCATAGGAAACTGTCGGAAACCGCTTTTCGGTTCTGTAAATTCTGATCATAAGAACCTATTTTTCTATAAAGGAGGCTATAAAAAGTAGGGTTGGAATTTTATAATAAATGCATTTTTAGTAAGCAAGCATTACGTCTACTGACTACATGTATAGCTGTATATGGAAATTGATAGCTTATTAGTTATAATACAGTATATCAGGCCTGTAGATTTCAGAAATTGTCGGAAACCAGCTTTTGGTTCCGTCATTTTGCCAGCACAGAACGGACACGTAACCGGAAACGATCATTTCCGTGAAATATTCTGGCCTGACTTTGACAGTTCACCCATTCAGGATTCCAAGAGAAGCAAATTTCACGGATGAGTAGTAAAACACATCGAAACATTAACGTGCCGCAAAAATCAAAATAGTTTTGCCTTTCGGGATTAAAAAAAACCATTGTTTATCTAAATATCGTTATTTTTGCACTACATATTCTGAAACTACAATTATATGCCTTCCATTTCACCAAAAAGCATCTGGATGGCGTTAAAAAGAAGCACGCATTCGAAAATTTTCCAAAGTATATGTAAAAGGTGTTATGTAACTGATTCATACCCATTTGAAAAAGTTTCTTTAAACCAGCAAATATGTCGTCTTTTTTATGGTTATAACCGATTTACTGCTATGTAGAACCACGTAGATCTTTATCGACTATTTGACTAATCACGAAAAACAAACTTCATCTTCCTTGATCTTGTCAATTTTTGGTTGGTTAAAATAGAAATAATGTAGGAAATAATCACCTTTTACACTTAATTATTTGTTTATTCACAGATTAATGTCGAGAAGCCGAACCAAGAAAGACAAAAGCGTTCTTTAGGTACAGCAGGCATTGGAGAATCTGTGCCACAGCACATTTTATACGCAGGAGATAAACTAAACACTTTCGTTAGGTTCGTAGATATTGAATCTGTCATTATTGTTAAAGATCTTAGGAATCGCTTAGTCATCACTTTTCCGCACATGGACCATTATTTGCGAGAGACTAAGTTCTACATTTGTTTCCTGGGACGAGGAGACGCTGAGTCCAGCGGAACAACTGGTATACTGTATTTCAAGCAAGATCTGCCACAAATTGATCTTTTTGTTTTCTTTTCGGTGTTTTTTTCCGTTTTCTTCCTTGTTTTGTCGATTTGCGTGATTGGCTGGAAGATCAAACAATATCACGAGCAGCGGCGTCTGCTAGAAATGAGGGAACGAGAGCGGGAGCAACGAGCGAGCCGCCCATTTTCGACTTATTCCATCCTCTGCGACGCCGATGATCTGATGCCGAGCGTTTGGAAACTAAAGAAGAACGAACGCGGATCTGGGCATTATAAGCGAGAAATACGACGTAGGAAATCAAATTTCTTGTTGAGAGACCATAAAGAACGACTGGTTATTTTTCCAGTGGCGACCGAACCTCTTGAAGATGGCAGAGCCAATGTGGCTACAGTGTTATTTCAATTACCAAAGAATGAAGTCACAGATTTACAGTTACTGTTCGGTTCCACGCTGACCATGTTTAGCGGTCAACAAACTATAAGCTCATCGTCTGTCCACTCGTCACTAAGCGGTAACAAATCTAACACCCGGCGACTGTGGACAGTAACAAGCTAGGAAAAGACTAGTTTAGATTTTTAATTTTTAAGTTCTGTTAGCAATCACGATAAAGACAAAATAGCTGCCGTCACGAAACCATCTCCGACAGCAAACGCGTGTAATGTAATATCTAACTCCAAAGAGAAAGTATTTTTACGTCTTGATTCCTAAAATTTTAGGGTTGAAGTTAGGAATGCAGCATCAGGAACGTTGATAACCACTTCATAACCGGTTGGTCAAGTATGAAAAGTAGTTAAAATAAGTTTGACATCAGTTAAAAAATAAGAAATATAATCGACGGAGGAATCTGAAATCCAGTCAAAGAAAATCAGAATGCATTTAAAGGAATCAGAAATTTATTGCAAGAAATCTGGAATTCTGGCAGATGAATCCTGTATAATCCAGTCAACGGAAGCTAGAAAATAGTGGAAGTAATGAAGTATGCAGTCAAAAAATTCTTTGGCCAGTTTTTAAAAAAAAACTGCAACCTAGTCAAAGAAATCCGGAATAGAATCAAAGGAATATGTAATGCACTCAAAGGAATATGTAATGCACTCAAGAGATGAAATCCATCCAAAGAAATCTGGAATAGTGAGATAGAGAATAGAAATTTTTGGATATACATGGGGAAAACTCTAGAAGTATTCTGAGCATTCAACCGTGGATAGTGTGCTTTTGGTGTTCACTTGAGAGTTTAGGTTAATATTGCAGTATTTGCCATAAACACAAGTATGTAGTGCGCACTCTGCGTATGTCTAGTAAAAATTGGCGAATGCTTTTGCGTTTATTGATCAGGGAAATAGATGATCGTTTGTTCTAAAATTTGTTTAAAGGAAGTAGCGTTCAAAAAGAGCAGTGTAAAAGGCAGCGGCTTCAATGGAGTATCAAACTTGGATTTCAACATTTACCCAAACGCGGGTTACGCGTATGATTATGAGATTAACTCCCTGTATTCCCCTAAAGTCTTAGAGCTCTTCCAACTTGTAGTCGACGGTTTGTTGTTTGAAGGATACCTTGATTAACTTTATAGACTAGAAATTTAAAGGAATGTGAATGTGGGCTGGCAGTGATTTTGCGGGATTGCTTAAATACAAAATTTATTTTTTTAAGCATATTCATGCACTAATTTCACCCTTACAGCAGTCGGAAATGATTTCCAATAGAGATATTAGAAAGTGAAAGTACTTCTGTTATTGTATCAGACTCGATCCTCTTTTAGCTGGAAAAGAATCATTGAATTACCTTATGTATTTGATTGAGCACTTGGACGCTTATTTAACTTTTGAAAGTGCACATAGATAGAGGACACTTGGTATATTTTTAGTATATTTGCCGTAAAGGCATTTGAATCTCGAGATGGTTTGTTATCTTCAAATACAAAACAAACAGTTTACATGACGAAACAAAATTTAAACACAATATTGAGAAGTATTTCTAGTATTCGCACTGTAATGAGTTTCAATTTCAATGGTACTGACGTCTATTGTAATGGGGAAGGGAAGGCACTTATTTGATAGAAAACATTAAATATACTTTTTCCAGTTCGATATTCTAGACAACAAAAAAAGAAGTGCAAGTTCTAAGTTCTTTTTCCAAAGCATACATAAAATCGGTATTTGCAAGTTCAGTTCTTTATCACACGACTTTAGAATTGACGCAAAAGATTTTCAGATAATTATTAATAGAAGCAATTTTCCTCATTCGACGCAGTTTGACATTTTGCCGTCACAAATTTAAAAAAATATATGGTGCACTGAAACGCAATTGATTCAAACGCTATTAGATAATATTTGCTAACCAACTGTCTTAACCCGGAAATATTTGAGAAATGTGTATATGAAGAAACTTCCTATATTACTAAAGTACATTTAGACACAAAATAAAATATTTTCACATTATGTTGTTTTGTTGGTATATTGTAATTGGTAGCGAGACGCGCGGCGTTTCAAACACGTGCAAACCAATGTGCTTTAAGTAGAGTGAGTACCAGCTGTCATCGGGAGCTACTCTGCGTTAGATTAGTGTCGATCAGCTATAGTCAAAAGAGACACGTGATTTAATCAACACTTGGTTGAAATAATAAATCTTCGCCTTGAAGTAGCTGCGTAACATGCAGGCGTTTCACGAAAATTTGGACACGTGAGAAATTGGGGCGAGGAAAAATTTGGAAAAAGTATCTCGATAATTTTGCTCATTCCCATTTCCCACGCGTACAAAAATTTCTGAAACGCCTGCTACGCAGGTAGAAGGCTGACGTTTCGAGCGTTGACCACAGCTATACTAAAAAAGTTTTATATCTTAGACTAGAAGAGATAGCATGTAAGGCAATTCCTTTTTAGTTTAGTTCTCGAACAGTCAATGATTGTGAAGGTTGTAGATGATTCGCTTCTAGTTACGAAGCTGCTAGTTTAATTCCATTTAGAGAACCCCAGTTCAAAAGTACAAGAAACAAGAGGCTCATTAAGCCTTTACTCGTGGTACGAGCGGTTGCATTCAATTATTTTAACCCTTGAAGCCATTAACCGCGTGCGACCGGTGACAAATCCCAAATATGGCAGTCACTGGACCGAATCGCTAATCGCGACATGAAAAAAAAAGAAAAAAGAAAAAGAAATGGTACCCAAAAGATGAAATATAAATCTTCTGACTGAACTTATTTGTTATCTAAAAACCACGTTTCCCTGTTTTGAAAAGCTTTTCGCAATATCGGTGACAACCGAAAGGCCGAAAACCTGATCCCATTTTCGCCCATTTTCGTAGTTGATTTTATACCCAGCACTTCTGTTTCTTGTCGAAATCAAACGCAGTTATGGAAACCGCCGAAAAGATGCACCTAAAATTTGAATACAACAAAACTTGATCTCTAAAACTGAAAAATTTTTAAATCTTAAACATCTAAAATTTAACCAAAAGCTTTTAGTCTAGAGATTTATTTCTGCAACCTCAAATTGAAATTTAGCAGTGCTAGATCGATACAACCGTGCACCGTGCGTAGACGCCAAATGAGCAATTTATGAATTACTTCTTGTGGCTTTGGCGTGAAACTAGTTTTAAAATCGTGTGTCACACGGCGAAATCGTTTGAGTCGAGAGTTATATATATGAACCGTAATTATTCGATTTACCGTACGCCCTTCGAATAAGCGCACCCCTTTCAAACAAAAATTTGTTATAAGCGCACCCCCTCGATTAAGCGCACCCCCAGATAATGGTGGAGAACAAACTAATAATCTAGAAAATGCACACCCTCTCTTTGCTAGCACTTTTGTATCAATTGAAGTCTACTAGACAGGTAAGACTCAGGAACACACAAATTGACAACATTTATGCAAAATCTATTGCTATATTCTTTTTTGAACCTTCGTAATATTGATGTTTAAGTGTCTGCTTATGTCTTTCATCTTATGAATTTCTTATTTTTGAATTTCAAAGACCGATAGGCATTCGTAGTGAATTTGTTATAAACACACTACCTCGAATAAGCTAAGCCCACCGTGCGGTAAATGTATGTGTAGTACGTGCGGTAGCCGTAGTATGTGTAGTACTTGTAGTACGTGTAGTAGCTGTAGTATGTGTATTAGCTGTAGTAAGTATAGTAGCTGTAGTACTTGTAGTAGCCGTTGTGTGTGTAGTACTTTTAGTGTTTGTAGTAGCTGTAGTACTTGTAGTAGCCGTTGTGTGTGTACTACTTTTAGTGTTTGTAGTAGCTGTAGTACTTGTAGTAGCTGTAGTACGTGTAGAAGCTGTAGTAAGTGTAGTAGCTGTAGTACGTGTAGTAGCTGTAGTCTCAAAATCCTGATTGTCATTCTAGATCCATAGGGCAGAATGGCTGGACATCTGATGTCACGCTTCACTTTTGCGTGAGATTTGCATCCTATTAAGCGTTATGTTCGCGTCCCGGTTTTGAGCAAATTTAAGCAAAATGGCCCTAAATTCAGCAAATTCTGACTTTTGCATACATAAATTCGGTCCAAAAAACACGCGCTAGTAACCTGTCAAGTAGTTGTATTGATAGCCCCATGTGTCATCTTTACGTTTTGACCAATTTATAAGGCAATCATCAAGATTTAGATTACCGAAATTTTGGGTTTTTAAAAAGGGGTTTTCTGAAAGCTTACGTATGGAAAAGCGAGAAATTTCAACTGAAGCCATAATTAAACTTGTT
>JAOEHV020301555.1:0-11752 GCA_025447995.2 Isaurus tuberculatus | reverse complement strand
AATAAACCTGGATTGAACCTTTACTAGTCCTGCACTTTGCCTGTTTGTTAGCTAAGCCAAGCTTTTGATGCTCGGTAAGACCAAAACAGCTATCCATGGCTGCTATCATTCAGGTTATCCATTATTTATGGTGGATTTATGGGGTACATAGTACTTTCTGTTAATGTGGCCTTTTGCCAACATTAGAGGCTGCAAGTACTCGATGCTAGCACACATTATTATATCTACACTTGTGAATATAGACCGCCACCTGGTTAGCCTAGTTGGTATGGTACCAGTCTATTACGGATGGCTCAGGTTCGAATCCTGGCCAGACCAACACTTAGGGTCTTAAAATAATTGAGGAGGAGGTGCTGCCTTTGTTCTAACATCTGCAAATGGTTAGACCTTCCCGTCTTCTTGGATAAGGACTTTAAACCATAAGTCCAGTCTCTTGACAGTCTATCGGGGGACTTAAAAGAACCCACACATTTATTGAAAAGAGCAGGGTAGTGATCCCAGTGTTGTGGTATCTCTTTCATGTACTGAGGGCATTTCTTGTGTATTCAAATCTATGTGAGCCGCTGTAGGGGATTTTCTAAGACCCTCAACTACTTGTGCCTTGTGTTTCCTTGTAAAGATTTGCTATATAAACATACATTATTATTATTATTATTATTATTATTATTATTAATATCCTTTCAGCCACATCCCACAAGGCTTTGAAAATTCTGAAGCAAAAATCTTAATTACTCACATTTTTTTCTTGGCTACTTGGTATGTAGATACAAAAAGCAGAGTTTCAATAAGATTTTGAGTAGGAGTTAAAAAATAAAATATATTAGGTACAGGGCATTGCAAGGGCTGAAAGCCCAAGCTTTCTATAGGGGGTCTGAATTCCCACCCCCCAGAAAAAAGTTGAATTTGTTACATCTGAAAATCTCTTTAACTTATGCATTTTACTTTGAAACACTGGGAAACTACAGGTATTTTGAACTTTAGGTTTCTGTTTTATGTCAAAATAAGACAAACGGCAATTATTGTAATTATGAATTAGTTTATATTTTGTAAATATAAACTAAAATAAAATAGCTACCACAGTATGCCAAGTTTTTGAAAAGAAGCAAAGGCTAGCATCATACAGTGCATTCTTTTGAAAGCCTTGAAAAGCTATCATGCATAATGGGATTTACTGACAATGAAGGCACTGTTTTCTTACCCTACTCTCCAAAATGTCATAATTACACTCAGGCAAACCAATGGTCAGGCTGTGATGAACATTACTCGCCATTCTCCCAGGTACAATCCAGTTTAAAGGCAGTGGAAGAACTCTGGCATACCAAGGTCTTGTTAGTTCAGTGTAGTTTTTGCTGTCCATCCACATTGTGTACAACTTTGCAAGAAAACAGCAAAAAAAAAAATGTCAAAAATATTTAAAATCATAATGAGCATTGCTACAATTTTATTTAACATTTTTTACATGCAGGGAGCCAGTGGCTCATGATCTAACCTTTTGACAGCATAGATTTTTGCAAGTAGATTGGTTCTAATGAGAAAGTAAAATTGGAGATTCTGATAAAAAAATCTCAGAGTCTAAGAGAGATTGACAAATCTCAGCACACGTGCACCAGAGGATTCAAACTCAAGCTGTAGTGGTGGGAGGTGTGAGTGATATGTCAACCTAAAACTTCAGTTTAATATATTCTAATTTTTAGAGACAATTTAAATATGTAATCTTGTGTTTAATTGTAAATTAAAACAGCTTAGATGATCAGCATTGCAACTGAGAGTACATTCAGGGAAATAGATATTTCTTTACAACTTCAGTCAGGATCTACAATAAACTTTTTATGTAACTACAGTGACAGTCTCTTCTGTTTATAACTGGCAAACAGAAGCATCTAAAGAGGGAAGCCATTTGCTCAGTTTGTTCCTTATTAAATTTAAAATTTAGTTCAAAGATTTCAATCTTCTGTATACTTACTATGGCAGGGTAGAGTTTGTTTTGCACAAGAGCTGAGAAGGCTAAAGTATCAGCACCCTGTTTGGCTGTTAGGTAGTAATCTGCATTGAAATTCTTAAATTGAAATACAAGCAACATATTAACCCTGTAAATAGTGCAGCATAAAAATTGAAACGGGTTCACAATAGCAGGTGTTTAAAAGCAAAAAAATTTTTGATAAAATATAAAAAATGATTGAGAATTACAAGGTTTTAGCCAAAAATTATTATCAGCTCTTGAAAAGTGTTACTAAGCATTGAAACAACAACCAACAGGGCAAAAAAACAAAGCATACTAAAAATTCAAATTTTCATAGTCACAGAAGTCACGTTTCTACTTCAAAAAACACATTAAAAGCTGTTTAACGTTTTATTGAATAGAACAATATTTAAACATAGTTTTATTTTTTTTCAATTTGATGCAAAATTTGTTCTCTTTTGAAGATTAAAGGCCCTATACCTATTATGTATTCTTTATAAATTTTCTTTCACAAGTTTTGAAGCTTGCATTGTTTGGGGATGAACTAATAACAGTTTAGCAATCTTAAAATAAAAAGGGTATTAGACAGAGCTCCATATCCATTTGGAAAAACCCATACTAGACATGAAAGCTAAACACTTTAAAATTTAACTTCCCTTTTGTTTGTCTTAACTATTTACATCCCGTCTGTAATTAGACTTAGTAGTTCAATTTCCTTATAATCATAGTACAATTTTGTTGTACCTCACACAAATGACTGACAAAAACAAAGGTTTACCAAAACATACCTGTTAAGTCAAAGTGTTGAGTTTGCTTTAAAATAGAATTTATTCATGAATAAAAAGTAGCCCCTTCTTTATAAACATTCAAATCTTTTTTTTAAAAAAAGATTCTGACCAAATTCTCATCCTCGAGTTAATAACAAATCCTTAATACTTAAACACACTTTCAAAGATGACTGCAAACACTCACCTTTTCCCTGAGGTAGTCCATGATTTTATTAGGTGATGAGATCATTTTCTCTTCTGAATGCAGTACAGGTAGCTGCCCTGAATGTTTACATTGAAACAGAATTTATCAATAACAACTTATTTTAAATCGAACAATAAAAACAGGGACCCTGAAATTTCATCAGAGAAAACGTGAAAATAACACAGCACTGATGGGATATTGTGTGGCACTGTGTTACACTAAAGTCTTTAAAAAAGTGTCAAATTAAGTGTTTATTTTTCATTATTATTTTTTTTCATGTTTCAGTATTAGTTTATATTGATTATTATAAGAAAAAATGCTTGATGAAATTGCATAAAATTTACTTTGATTTTTAGAATATAAACGATTCTGCTTTTGGGACAAAATTTCCGTTGACTATAATACCCTTGGCCCTACATTAATTAAATATGTAACAGTCAAATTGTTAAATATGAGGAGATGGTTTAGAAGTGTATCATCCCTCAGAATATAAGATAAGGCTGTGTCAGCGCCTTTAATCTTTTAGGGTGAAATATTTCATATTGACTGCAAGACCTGAGATAGTGAATAATATAATTTTATGCATTTAAAATTAAGGTATGAGCACAGGCTGCCCAAGCTCAATAAGGGTGGTATAAGAGTTGGTAACGACATTTTGAAAATTTAAGACTTTTGAATGGGAATTTCTAAATTTTGCCGTCGATCGTAAAGAAATACTCAAATTGTAAAATAAATTACAAATAAACATACTTTGAAGCTTAAGAAGTTGTTTGATGTTGTTTTTGTGGCCAGATTTGCGATTTGGGTTCTTGCGAGTGGTTTGTAGTTAGCCTGTATAAAAATTGGAAAGGTCACAAACTTCAAACTTTCAATGGCCCAACCAGCCGAACAAATTCTCTCCAAACATCTTTCACTCGCCGTTCAAAACCCTACTTTCTCCATCAGCAGGAAGCAAGATACTTTCTTTATCCATCGTAGCTACGATGACTCAATCGCACTTCAAAAAGGAAAAAAATTTGAAACTTTTTCAATTCAAGCGCTTTGTGTCGAGATGCTCGGATCCATCATCTTAAGTGAAAGATCTTTAGAGGGATTTTGTTTGGCTGGTTGGGCCGTTGAAAGTTTGAAGTTTCTGACCTTTCCATTTTTTATACAGGCTAATTACAAACCACTCGCAAGAACCCAAATTGTGCTCTCTGGCCGCAAAAACAACATCAAACAACTTCTAAAGCTTCAAGGTATGTTTATTTCTATTTATTTTACAATTTGAGTGTTTCTTTACAATCGATGGCAAAATTTAGAACTTCCCATACAAAAGTTTTAAATTTTCAAAATGTCATTACTAACTCTTATACCACCCACACTGAGCTTGGGCTGCATGTGGTATGAGCAATATGAATAATTTTATTTGTTCTGATTTCAAAGACAAAAATAGCATCACTTGTAAAGAGGCAGGGGGGGAGTAAGGAGGGGGGCTGTAGGAATGGGGATACAGGCCTCCCAACAATAAATAAAGAGAATAAATGCCCTTGCCTCTCAGTGAATTTGAACAGCAAACCTTTATTTGTATTCCATATAAAATCAGAATTAAATAAATACATTTTGTTTTTAAAGTTCGGATACGGGGAGCCCTATAGAATAACTAAAAAGCTAAACTAGCTAGGGCTCCCTGCCTCGGGCGGAATTGATTTATTATTTCATTTATTTTATTTTTATTTCCAACAGAAAAATGTAGCCAAAAGAAAAGAAAAAACACACAAAAGATAAAATTAAAAATGCAAAAAATTACTTGATTAAAAGGATTTAAAGGAAAAACACAAAGCTAGCAAAATAGTGCAACCCCAATAAACTCTAAGCTCATATTTCACTGTTGCTACTTAAGTTAAACTTACAGCTGGGTGACTTTAAGGGGTTGTTGCACTTTTCCACTTTCAAGGGGCAACCAGCAAACTTTGTATAAGCCTCCGAAAACAAGCACAAAAAATATTAGTAAAGTAACAGTTCGTGTGGAGATAAGATCTTGTCTACCTACCATTATTTGCAAGCATCCGACGTCTACAGATGGTAATTCCCAGTCGCCTGACCAACAAAGTAGACTCTTCACAGACATTTCTTTGGCCTCCATCTTGGATCCTTAAAAATCTAGTACTCATTCTCTAAATATAACCTCACGATCAAAAGTAGATATGTGACCTGGTACGGAGTACGGAGATTTTTAAAACTTCCCAAGGTGCTTTGCATGCTTTGTTGTGTTGTATTTTTCAAAATGGCGAGTTAGTTGTTTTGTCTGGTTGTGTAACATCAAAATCAAAAATGATCTTACAACTTCTTGTTATATACGATTTACCATCGTAAAATTCATGGAAGAATTAAGAATTTGGGACGAGGTATCTCATTGTTTTGCCTTTAGTTGTTCTAGATTCCTGTGCAAGAGATCCATTGCCGTTTTAATTGCGTGTCGAAGAGACTCACCTTAACTTAGAATGGCAGCAACAGCTCATTTAAAACTGAACTGGCTGGATCATTTTGATTCTTCTTGGGTTAATGAAAACATTGAAGCCATAGTAACACGTGATGGTGTTCTGGGATTGTACGAAAAGCTTCTCACAAATCGCGAAGCCGCTGCAACACCGCACCAGGCGCTTCATGATCTCAAAGGACCTCATTTACCAGACTATGAACGCGGGAATCCAACGGTTGAAGAACAAGAACAGTTATTAAACGATCTTTTAGCAAGTCAGCTGTCTCTTGCACGAGGCGCTTGTACAGACTCACCTTTTTATTCTTGTCTTGGTCGCAGGCTCGTTATATTACAAAGGATATTTTGTGCAATTTCGGGGAAGTTTCACAAGCGGAGAGACAGCAGAAATGCAGCAAAGGTGGCAAACTCTCAGTCAGCGTTGGATTCTCAACAGCATGTCTCACAGTTGAAGTGTGGTACAGATGCCTTAATTGAGATGGGAGTTAAAACAGGATTATCACTATTTTTTGCTCTCTTTCGTCAGTCCTGGCAAATGGGACAAGGGGGTTTGTGCAACGATGTTCTTAACACTGGATTAGAAGTTATTTCCTCCCTTCCTCCACTGTCACTTTCACAAGACTCAAAACTTCCAGAACTAGGTCTGGAAAGTCTAAAACAAGTGAGCAACTTCCTTAAAGCAACATCACTACCAAATTCTGGTGCTGATGAAAAGGGAAGACTGTTAGCTCATCAATTACTGCTAAAGATTCAGCTTCAAAGAGGCTCTCTTCAGGGCTTGCTTGAATGGATTGAAGTTGCTTTAAATGCTGCTTGTTTCAAACCTAGTAATGAGGGTTCTAGTGACAGTTCCACTCAGGAGAGTATTTCTGTGAAATGCATTAAAAAGGTCATCGTGCAAATGAGAAAACATGCAGTAAGTAAAAGAGAATGCCTTTAACATTTTTTACTAATTTATCAGTTCTTAGAGTACATCATTGTTCTATATTAAAAATTGCAATAGTTGCTTTCACAAATAGGGAAAAAAGTTGGAATTTAATTAGTTTCCCCACTCTATGGAGCATACATGTTGGTTAATTTGGGCTGCTTTTTAGTCAACATGGAACTCCAGGATTTGTCAAACTGTTTTTAAAGTTCAAGTACAAGTTTTACTAACTTAAAGAGACTGATATGGCCAACCACAATGCTTTGTGAATTGAGGTAGCCATTTTGTTTAGAGTTGAAAATTAAAAAAATGACTTTGAAAAGAGTTGAAAAATGATAAATGACTTTTTTAAAATTACCAATAAGTAATAATTTTTCAATTTACAGGTTTTTGATATAAATATGATGAAAATTTGGGTGTAGATTCAGATGAAACACTAAAACTCAAACTTGGAAGAATGCTATTTACTAGAGTTGTCTAAACTTATTTGCCTTTGGAGTTCTTTGTTTGATCTCTTGAGACACAAAAATCAAAAAATGCTGCAGTAGCAACATCTTTTGAACTCGGGGACTTTTGAATGTATCCAAATTCAATCGGCAGCCTTCTCTCAAGCTGGATTTGTTTAACCAGGTAAAATTGATTTACGATTATCTCTATAACAACAAAAAAAATTATTTTTTTACCTTCATAAAGCTTTGATATAGAATATACTGAACAAAAATAAAAATCAACTTGATACTTTCTGTATCCATTGGTTGTTGAGATTTGTGTTGCAATGCACTTCTTGGCTTTTGCTCTCAGCTGTTGCTAATAGCTAAGAGTGAATTGAAGCAACATTTCATTCAGTTTAACAGAGTTACAAAGTTAGAGACCAATTTTACATTGAGTACAATCCATGTAGTTAAAATAAGTACAAAAATGCCACTAAAAACAAACTCACTTGAAGCTTCAAAAAAATAAACTGCGACATGTTAGAAATTTTGAACAAAATGCCTGCAAAGCATCATGGCTGGCAGTGTGGCAAGCAGTAAGCAGTACCTCTGCAGAAATTGTATTTGACTTGACTGTTCAAAATTACTTTTGCCGTATCAAACAAGCAATATCAAATTTTGGGCACTGAATCACTAAAGCTATTGCATCAATGTTATCAAGACAGTTTGCAGTGATGAAAACAAACTTCACAAAACACCAGACATGATATATCCTCTGGATGATGATCATGGATGATAAATAATCTTCTCACAGAGCAAGCTCTGTCTTGTTAGAAATATATGTTTTACTTTACTATGAAGTTCAAGACATGATATAAATTATAATTATCAATACCTTCATTTAACACACACAAAAAAAATTCTACTGTATTTCTTCACATCTTAAGCCCTTGTAAATAGGTGACTTCACTTGTTACTACAAATGTTTTCCTTCATTTTTAAATACTGGTGAGTAGGTTGCTTGTGTTAGTACATGTATATAGTACCTATATATTACTCAGTGAATATTTTTTTTTGTAAAAAACTTATGCACTGCACTGACAAGTAAGTAAAATACACACTACATAACAAATCTAGATTTAGATAAAATGATTTAGTTGAATTTATTATGTAGATACCGATGAAGTACCAGGATTTCTCCTGTGACGAAAATTTGGTATCCATCAAGGTTGTCATGATGACTTCAGTCTAGTATATTTTTAAAAGTTTTTATTGCTTTTTATCTTTTAATATTATTATTATTATTTTTTATTGTCGTCCTGGTATTTTATTGTATTATATTTTTATTTATTTTTATCAGTGTCTATATAATTAACAGAATATTACATATCCCCTTGTGGATACGAATTTAATCTTCTCGTGTTCAGGTCGATAACTCACTCGTTTACTGCACTTACTTGTGAGATATGGACTTGAACACTTGAAGATAAAATTCGTTATCCTCGTACGGGCATGTAATATCCTCTATATCACTGTCAGTAGAGTACAGTGCACGAAATTGCGCCTAATACAGTCGCCAATGCGACTAAAATTACCGTGCTGGCGACCAAGATTTAAAAATTGTGTATTTTATATCTTACCTTGATTGATTTTGCAACTAAATAAAGCTTTAAGGTAGATGAATCAGTGCGAACAATGAGGTCTGTTAAGCAAAATCGTCACGAATGCTACGAGCCAGATGGCTCCTTGAAAAAAAAGTTAATTTCGTGCCCTGGAGTTGGAAGCTTACAAATTACGTTTTGTCTTTTATCAAAGCAACACATTTGTTTAGTTTTTATATGTTTATTTAATATGAACATATATGTAATTAATTGATTTGATGGTATACTCTGTATTGTATTTTATTAAAAATTTTATACTTCTCTAAACCAAACAACTGTTTACTTTCACAGAATCCTTCTGGAACAAGCACATCTGATTTTTCATCTTTGAACTTTGAAACTGTTCAGTTGCAACAGAAATATGCAGAGACTGATTCTGGTCTTATTTCACTGCACCATGCTGCACTCTGCTTGATTGAAGAGGTTTGAAGTGTTTTTGTTTTCTTTCATTAACATTGGGATTACAAGAACTTATAATTACACCTGGCACATTGATTTATAAAGTTTTGTAGAAATTTATGGTGTTATTTTTCTCCTTATCTAAACAGCTAACAAGACTAGCAGATGACTATTGCAGTGAGTGTCTTTCCAATAAGGACACTGCTAATCATCACTGTCTTGGTAAGACAAATCTTTGTGGTAATGATGAAGTCTTTGTGTGGGGAAGTAATAGCAGTCAACAGCTTGCTGAGGGAGCAATTGACAAAATTCTGATTCCAAAACTTGCAACTTCTTTTGGCAATGCACAACAGGTAATGGCAGTGATGCAAGTGATCTTATAGTGGAATTCTGTCATTCATTCTGTCATCTGTATGAAACAAATTTATCTGACACAGTTTTCATGTTAAAGGTAATAGTTTTTTTTAAAGCAGGATTACTTGAAAAACCTGAGAAAATTTTGATCTAAGGCCTAAATGATAATTAATATTTAAAGATAATTAGTTTAAAATCTAAGACACAATTATGGAAAATCTATTTAAAGTTTAAAAAAAAATAATGCAGTAATCAAAGTCAAAAAGCTTAAAAAAATTAAAAATAGTCATACTGTAAATTGTAAACTAACAGTAAGATTACAGAAAAACTACTAATTAGTGTCTTAATCAAACCAGTAATAATAATAATTAAACAATAACAATAACAACGACTTATTGACAGCATATCTACAGAGTAGCTCTACATCTTAAAAATTATACTATATACATATCATACACTTAAAATAATATCGTACAGGTATCAGCATAGTAAAATTACAAAATATGGAAAATCCACTTAAGGTTAGTTCAGCCACATAGCAGCCCTAGATTTTAAAATTTTAGCACATTCTTTGGCAAAAAGGTGATAATCAGGAATTGATCTGATGTTTGCTGGTTGAGCATTATATATATTAAGTTTGCTACAGAATCTTGGAAAGTTCCTTTGAGCAAGGAGATCTGCAAGAGTGACCTGTGCTACTTGATCGTAAAGTGTAACTGGGTACA
Source organism: Isaurus tuberculatus (assembly GCA_025447995.2). Classification (NCBI taxonomy): domain Eukaryota; kingdom Metazoa; phylum Cnidaria; class Anthozoa; order Zoantharia; family Zoanthidae; genus Isaurus; species Isaurus tuberculatus. The sequence continues at coordinate 1,846 of JAOEHV020301555.1, read as the reverse complement.
GTACTCCCACCAGTATACAGTAGTATAAGAAACAAAGCAAAATTTTTATGGGATAAGTGTGTATAAATAATTAGATTGACTAGTTGAGCTTGGCACAAACTGAGTCAGATTGCAAATAAAAAGCTTGAATCTTGGTCTTTTGAATCAATAGTTATGTAGTATCTTGTACACAAGACATGTACTAGATAATTTGACATGATTATCTTAAGCACTGTCAGGGGTTTCAAAATAAGGCTCTGCATGACTCTAGCATTATCTACTTTTCAAAAACTTGGCAATTTACAATGACTACTTTTTGCCCATGATTCTAGAATTAAAATTTAAGACTATTTTATTGGTTGTCATGTGTTTTTAGCATAAAACAGAACTGTTAACCTTAAAAGCGCCATAGATTTTACCCTAAAATGCCCCCAAAGGTTTTTTTTTTGACCAAATAAATTCCAAAAATTCTTTTTTGAAGGGGGAAGGGGACTTGTCTCCATACCATACCCCCCTTCTGACCTCACAATAGCCCTCCATCTATTTTTCATCTAACTCCGGCTCAAAATCTTTTTGAAACCCCTGACTGTGAATCCAGAATCATTCAACTGAGATGTTCGCTTTGGAGACGTTGACCAACAGAGGATTTATGTTCTGCTACTTACTGGTTGAGACTACTTACCTTTGTTGCATACTCTATTGCTTCACGCAATTTACATTATAAATTACTTTGGGTTCCTTGCTTTACTATTTAACAATAGGTTTTAGGTAGTAATAGTCTTGATTTGGATTTCTTTTTGGCTTTCAATCTGCAAAATTTCAAATTCATATCAGGGGTTTTGACACAAAGCATTGTGCGTTGCAAACTACAATTACTCTCCTTATTTACCATGTCTACTTTAATCACAAGTAAATGTATTTTATTTACATAATTTTATACAATATTGATTCTTTTTCATTATTTTAAACTCATTTTTCCCACTGAAACCAGAACCTGGTTTTGATAATTGTGTGGAGTTGTTCCCATCTCATCTTTGCCTCCTTCATCAACAAAATTTTTTGTGTGATATTTTTTAATTTGTAAGAAGATGAAAACTTAAGAAACAGCAAAACAAGAAGCTATTGAATCAGTTCTTCTTTAAGTGTCAATTACAGCTTTTCAGCAACTGAGAATAAAATATGCAAAAACCAACATTTTTCTCCCCAAAAGAACCTCAGGCTCTCAAAGTTTCAACTTGTATTTTTCATTTTCAAACTTCTTCATTAACTTTTTTTTAAACTCCTGCATAGGTAAGTTGTGCGCATTCATAAAAATGATAACATTGTAAGTAACTAAAGGCCCTGTTACACGAGGCAATTTTTTCAGCAACTTGCAATGCAATGGTACTGTGTTGCAAGTTGCTGACAAAATTGCGTGTGTTACATCTCTCTGTGCAACTGGCAATGCAACATTGCAAGTTGTGGAAAAAGTTGAACAATCTTCTACTTTTCGCAATATTGCGAAGCCAGTTGCAGCATGTAACATGTACTGGGCAACCTGCTTCGCAATGCCAATGTCGCAATCAAGCTGCTCGTCCAATAGCAACAACAAAGACAACACTGCTTTTTTACGACAACCTTTCATCACACAAGAAGTACAAATTAAAAAAACTTTGAACTGAAAACAGCAGGCCGGCACAGCGCAAGAAAAAGCGAAAAACAAATGAGTTACTTTGCATGTGTGACAGTCATGTCATGTTTTGATGCATCTCGTTTTATCGCAGGAAACAAATGAGATCATTGCGAGTTGTGAAAAAAATTGCCCTCGTCTGACATCTCACAGCAACTTGCAATTTTTTGTTATCGTCAGCATTGCATTGCAAGTTGC
>JAOEHV020301455.1:0-10781 GCA_025447995.2 Isaurus tuberculatus | reverse complement strand
CCCCACGTCTAAGTCTGGTCGAATTATTTAATAGGTGATGTAAAAGTGTTATAATTTATAATGAAAACTTCAAAGTATTTACGAAAGCTTTAGAAGAGAAAAAGTATTAGGTTCTGGAAGAGATAAACAAAAACTGCGCGACTTTAACGCAATCATCGACATCGGAAAAAAGTTTGAATGCATTATGGCAAGCCGTTACTACCAAAAGCCATCCAGTTCTCTAAGCCTGTTCAAAATACCATACTACTATTATTTTTGATTACTGATTTACCATAGACCCATTTCATGGTTTAAACTTCCTTTGTCTGCATTCAAATTTCCCGCCAATTTTCGTTTTGGTTAAGATATTTTTTTGATTTAAAATTTGTGAACGAGGCTTGGCGCGGGCAAATTTGAATGCAGACCAAAGAAATTTTATACCGTGAAAAGGGTCTTAATTTAGAGGGTAGAAGCGGATGTTAAATACCGTATTTTTTTTTAGAGAAGCCGCCTCTCAATAAAAGTCGCATTTGGGGAATACTCCAAAAACACATTGTTTCATTGAGACAAAAATTTCTATTTCACATTCCTCTAAATTTTTTATCTACTAAATTATCAACAATCTCTACTTCAAAAGTTTCGCTTTCGTCATGCTTCTCTTCATCTAATGTTGGCCTTGGTACAAACTCAATGTTTCCATCTCGTAATGGGGTCGTTTGCTAATCGCCCTCTCTCGCAGCCAATGGCTGAATTGCCGAAGAAGCTGTGCTGCCGTGCAGGCGCTCGGCCCCAGAGCATGATCCATACATAACCTCAGAGCACAGCACCACAGCCAGATTTAATCAGCTGGGAGTCAATTTTGCTGAGGGAGGAAAACCGGAGTACCCGGAGAAAATCCCCAGGAGTCAGATTGAGATCGACAAATTTCAGCCCATATGCCGAGCCCGGGAGTCGAACCCAGGTCGTAGAGGTGGGAGGCGCGAGTGATTACCGCTACGCCAACCTGACTCCCCATCTCGGCGTTTAACTCTTCAAATCTTTAAACAGTACTCTGCCCTCTTCTGTGGGTTGGCCCTCTCCGAGACAATAAATTTTGTCAGTGTTACTCGTAGTCATCCCACAGGTATTGAAGGATGTCTTGAAACTTCGTTTGCAATTGTATTCCAAGACACAACAATCCTTCAAGTTTTGTTTGAAGTCTCAAAAATAAATAGAAGCTGCACTTAGGTACAAAATGCAATTATTTTCTTCCGAAAAAAATAGAAGCCGCGGTTTCTGTTCAAGAAAATACGGTATTGGTATTGTATTGATTGATACGGAATATTTTTTGTATATAGATCTCCAAGGAATATTTAATATTTCTTGTTTCCAAGAATTACAGAGTATCAAGTTTTGAACAAGAAAATAGTGTCATATGAAACCATAGAATGCATGTGTGTGCTCGTTTATTCTTGTAATTTGGTCTCGATTTCATACAATTGCCCCATGTAACAGAATCTACAGAGGCTCTGGATTCCGGAATCCGACCCTCTGGATTCTGGATTCCCTGAAATCACTGGATTTCAAAGTTAAGCATTGTTTTTGCAGTGTTTTTTTTAATCTGATATCTCTAAAGACTGACATCTTTTGGTTGACTGGCAGCCGGCCCGAGTCTAGGCTACAACGGAGACTCTTGTTAAAAATGTTATTGTTTAACAAACCAATCAAAAGGACGGACCGGGTCCGCCTCTCTCTTCGCTCTAGCTTTAAGTACTTCTTTAACCTATTTTTTTGTTTATCAAAACGTGGATTCCGGATTATGAGGACTTTGGATTCCAGATTCCAAATCAAATCTGGATTCTAACGATCAAACTTTGCTGGATTCCGGGTTCCGGATTCTGTTACATGGGGCAAATACAAGAAGCCAATAATTAGCGGATAACAAAGTTAAACAGCAGTAATGGAAAACAACTGGGAATACATGATCGGATACAGCAAAGGAAGACGGAATATTTAAAACTGTAGTATTCTGTTTCTAACTCCGACATATTGATTTCTTAGTAGTGAGTTCTCATCATTCACAGCTACAATTTGGAGCTGTTTACATGCACACTGAGCTTGGTCGATGGCCAGGATTATCTCGGGGAAAAAGATCAAAACTTAATCTAGTTTACAAGGAATAACGTAATCTGTGCCGTGTTTTTTTAGCAACTATATAAGCTATAAACGACCATCCTAATTGTACACTCTTCCCACTAAAATTGACCTCTTTGAAACAGCTTCATAGAACAGTTGCTTGATTGCACCGGTTTTGTCGAGGCCAAAAGTTCGAATATCGCGTTAAAGCCTGAAGTTTTCATCCTTCTCCTTTGCAAACACTTTAATGCCTAAATAAGCGTTATGTCCGTTTAGATGACAATGTCATCTCGAGATAATGTAATATGTAGTGGCTCAAAAGTAGTACATATGCGCATATTCGAACAATATCTCCCAAACCAAGCTATCTATACTTCATCCCCAAGCCATCCCCCCCGAAATGCCTGGTTAGCACAATAACCTTTCAATTATGCCTCAGAGAGGATGTTTGGAAAGTTGTCTAAGGCAAATTGTCTCATGTGAACAGGCCCTTAGAACTCAGCTCAAATATTGACCAAAAAAATTTAATTACCATTTTTTCAAAAGAAATCAAACACAAAACCATAACACGGAGTCTTTCCTCATACATTGTTCATTGTATAGGGTACGACATTCAAAAAAATCTGTATATTTCTCTTAATACGGTAGTCAACCTCGAGAAACAAATGATTCGAAAAGTTAACTATATATAACTGATCAAATACGATAGTTTTAAAGACCTCAAACGGAAACGATATTGAGTTTAAGATCTTTTTATTCACGGCCCTAACTTTAAAAAGAGCAAAATAAAGCCTTTTCGATGACCCTTTGTAGCCTTGTTAAAAGTTAAATTCCATCTCTCATGACTTAGCCATTATGCGTAGTTGGAGTAGAGGTCGCCGTGGCTTTACCGGTACTGCTGTTCAATGGCGTGGACTGTGTTGATACAACCCAAACTGCAATTTGATCAAAGGTAAATCTAGGTTTAGGTAAGCTAAAGATGGAGATTTCCTAATCTTGGATATTAACTGTTATCAATTTTTTCAACTTTGGATATTATATTTGTGGCGTTCTGATTGGCCGATTCAACCTAGATAATCAGCTAAATCTCCGGTGAGCTATTTGGAGTGAGGTATGAAGAGGCTGGCATATTAGGTAAGATGTCTTTCTTTCAGCCATAGAATTTGAAGTTTAAGCCCCGGCTGTGCCGAAATATGAACATTTGCCTGTCACATTATTTTCTACTGGAAGTCAATTAACAAGCTACTCACAGCACGAAATTGCTAATTTAAGCTCTCGTAAATACAGCGTGAAGACACAGTAAAGAAGCGCTTTACACTAAATACGAATTAAAGAATACCTTTATCTAAATTTACGCCAGCTACTCTACAATTCTTTAAGCTCCTTTTAAAATTCTTGTGCAAAGGTTACCTATAGCTTTACGCCTCTTTAAGACGAAACATTAAGCGTAAAGCGGAAAGGAAATCTTTACGCAACTTTACGCAAATCGTAAAGATATGTAAACTGTGAGGTCGGTAAAATGAGAACCAGCCTCTTCTCGAAAATAATTTGCCATGGGGTCAATTCCTGTCCTTGTGACCCATTAAACATTTACAATGCCGGTTCCAATAAGGGTCTGAAAAGGATTTAGGCCACTGTGTTCAATCAGAAGTAATGTAACAGGCGCGTAGGTAGGACGGAAGGGTGCATTGGGTGCACGTGCGCCTCACCACCTGTCCAAAAGTTCCGCTCAAAAGAAAACTAAAACGGCAAAAAGAAAAATAGGAAAAAGGAAAGAAAGAGAAAGAAAAGAAGGAATAAAAAAAAAGAAAAAAAAAAGTTTATCAAAACTAGCAGTTTTAAATTATGCAGAACTGTTTTATTTGTTTTTACCTGTTGTTGCTGTTGTTGTTTTAGAAATAAATTTTATCCATATAACCATTTTGTCTATTTTCATTAGAGCAGCTTACAACAAATGTATAAAATATTCGTGTCAAAAGCGGACTTCAGCAAAGACTGATCAAACAACGCGGATGCAACAAAAGTTCACTTTTTTACAATTAAAAAAACTGAACATTTGTTGCGTCTACGTTGTTTGATCAGTCTTTGCTGAAGTCTGTTTTTGACACGAATATTTAATTTATTTATTTCGACTGATCACGATCTTTAGTGATCCAAAGTAGGCAAGAAATTGATCGTTCGCACGGTTTTGTATTGGTTTTTAGCCTCAACACAAGGTCCGCACAATTTTGAAGTGCACCCTCCCCCCCGGCTACGTGCTTGTGTAACAACACTTGCTGTGCACCATGTTTAATCTTTAGTTTTACAGTTGTTGCATCTTTATCAGTAACTTATTGATGAAAAAGTCTTTAGGAAGTTTGAAGTTAAGTAGCTTCAAAAGTTTTCGCTCTATTTGATTTTTCTTTCGTACCAACTAAAGCCATAAATAATGAATAGCTTCTTATTTGAGGCTAATTGTGCTTCGTGTTAGCGGGCAATGTTATTATGGTATATTCGATTTTATAACGATAGCGGATCCAGGAGGTAGGGAATTGACGTCCGCGCCCTCCCCTTGATGTGACCCATTTTTGGCGAAGAATCAGGCTTTTATTTCTACGAACGTGACCTAGAATTGCGAAAAACATTGTTTGAGAAATCAGCAAAACTAAAACCTTTTTAGGGAAGGGAATCTTCCTAAAAAGCCTGTTTGTTCGCTGTTCATGTCACTCCCCGCTCGCCTTCCTCAAATTGTTTTTCTTATCTAGATCTTTTTCCGAGCCTAGTGGCCCATAAGGCCAGCGCTTATCGATCACCGGTTTCCGCAGTGTTAAGCGGATGAGAGTCTTTGATTTCCCCAGGACGGGACACTGATCCGTCGCAGGTTAGCTCCCAGCCGAAGCTGGTACTCATTTACCAACCTTGGAAGGGTGGAAAGCTGAGTAAGCTTAGCTTTCCACCCTTCCAAGGTCGGTAAATGAGTACCAGCTTCAGGTCACACAAATGTTCAAATTTTGGGAGAGCCGAGGAATCAAACCTGGGTCCTTGTGGTTGGAAGGCAGAGATCTTACCAACTGCGCTAACCACACCGCCGTCTAGATCCACCCCTGTTTATTGTCATAAATGATAACTAAAATCGTAAGTAACATTGATGAACAAAACTTACCGACAACAGCGGCAATTATCACCAATAACACTACAAAGAGTATCAACCACATCTGTGAAAAAATAATTCATTTTGTTTGTTTGAAACATTCGATACCTGTTTCTTGGTTTAGCAACAACACCATGCATAAAATAAACTAACCGACTGAAAAACGTCTTGAAATCCTTTAGTTTGACATTGCTTAAAAGTAGAGCAATTTTTGATATTGAAAAATGGTAATGACCTCCTATTTCAAAAAATATATTTTTTTGTTTGATGTTATTGTAAATATATAAATGGGTTACACGGTAGCTAACGATAACTAACGAGAATTTAATTTGATCTCTTCCACTGACAACTTTATTGTTCGCGAGATGATCAATTTCTGCATATATTATTAAGCAGATTGTGAATCTTAAAGGGTGGGGGGATAGGGGTGAGTAGGCCGGGTGGTGGATCGACGGATTTCGACCAAAAATATCACGAATTCATGGATTTTGCTTCTGAATTTTACGGATTCACGGATCTTGAAAATACGGCGGACAGCGGATCAATTATAATACAAGCTGTGGAATTTGAACTATAGCCACTTCGCTGGTCGGATTTCGGATTCTGAAGCTTGTGTGGGCCGCGGATTTGTAGACATCCTTGGGTTTTGTGACTTGTGTGTCGAGTTGAAATTAATCTGTCGGCTGGCTCAATCGTCCTGGTTTGGTCCCAGTCCCTTGAAGAAATGAACCTCATTTTGATGCATCGACAAATTTTTCGATGCGATTTTTGAGATCACTTTCGTCAGCAGTTTTCGTTGTTTTATTATCGGTCTGCGGATCCGGATCGCAGTGAAAATAATCACGGATTGACGGATTTGCTACTGAAACTAACGCGCATCGGCGGATTCGAGTACTTTTAATCCTTCCCCCCCTACCTCTCCTAAAACACTTTCGAATTCTGTAAGCTTAAATTTGGGAGTATATATAGGCTTGTTTCTTCGATTGTGACACATTAACAGGAAACACAAAAACCCTAAGATGGTATGAGGTAAAACAATTCGCATTTTAGAAATACGTTGGACTTGACTCAGGAAACCCCCAAAAAAGTCGAAACAGTGATCATAATAGGGTGACTTAACCTGAGAGAAGTGCATGTAAAATCAGCACCCTGGTCATTGAAACACGCTCTGCCCTCCCCTCTCCTTTCCTCATATCCTTCCAAAAAAAGCTAAATGGAACACCCCTTCCCACTCTAGCTAAATTCATTACTGTTGAACTTGTACAACGTTCTATGAATTAGTATACAGTACTAACAAAGTTAAAACAATTGTTTTTAATTAACTCTTGCAAAAGCTGCTTACTTATTTTAGGAAATCATTTGATAAAATAGAAGACCCATGCACTTGCTCGTCTCTTACTCCCCAACCTCGAGCTCCCGCTTGTATACTTGAATTTAGATAAACACAAAAACATTTTTTTAAAAGAATCAATTTATAGTTCAAACTAATTAACTGAAATTGTTTGAAATACGTTACAAACTTTGAAGTTCTTCCACCACATTTTTCGCTTGATATCTTTGCCAGCTATTTTAAACTTTTCTGCCTCGTCTTTAAGTAACTCTGCCAACAGAAGGGGAAAATGTAATTAAATGTTTACAATGCAAGTCTCCGATAAAGTCTTCTTTACATTGGCGAACAGCAAATGCTTATATGGTTCAGCGACTTTCTCGTTGGCTACGATCTAGAAAATAAGATCTACCGTTCTTAGAAAAATATCAAGATCTTTAATTGTCAATAACCGCGACGGACATTCTTTTAAATGGCACCTTCTAAGGCACTTTAAAAAGTCATAATGCATAATTCTATCATGTTTTGGATGATTTCATGAAGTTTGGCGAACAAAAGAGCAACGCTAGAACAGCATTGGCCAAAGGATAGTATTTGTCATATTTCTAGTTTCTCAATCTGCTCATCTTCATCGTCACCCACACCCGTATCCCTGCCCTTATAGAACTCCTCACGCTCACCTTCACCCTCACCCTCATCCTTATCCTCATCCTTATCCTCTCCCTCATCCTCACCCTCATCCTCATCCTCATCCTCACCTTCACCCTCATCCTCATCCTCACCCTCATCCTAATCCTCACCCTCACCCTCATCCTTATCCTCATCCTTATCCTCTCCCTCATCCTCACCCTCACCCTCATCCTCATCCTCACCTTCATCCTCATCCTCACCCTCACCCTCATCCTCATCCTCACCCTCACCTTCATCCTCATCCTCATCCTCACCCACACCCTCATCCTCACCCTCACCTTCATCCTCATCCTCACCCTCATCCTCATCCTCATCCTCACCTTCATCCTCACCCTCACCCTCACCCTCACCTTCATCCTCATCCTCACCCTCACCCTCATCCTCATCCTCACCCTCATCCTTATCCTCTCCCTCATCCGCATCCTCATCCTCACCTAGTCTACACCCTCATCCTCATCCTCACCCTCATCCTCATCCTCATCCTCATCCTCACCCCACCTACACCCTCATCATCACCCTCATCCTCACCTACACCCTCATCCTCATCCTCATCTTCACCCAACCTACACCCTCATCCTCACCCTCATCCTCACCTACACCTTCATCCTCACCCTAATCCTCACCTACACCCTCATCCTCATCCTCACCTTCATCCTCATCCTCACCCTCGTCCTCACCTACACCCTCATCCTCACCCTCATCCTCACCTACACCTCATCCTCATCCTCACCCTCATCCTCATCCTCATCCTCATCCTCACCTACACCCTCATCCTCACCCTCATCCTCATCCTCACCCTCATCCTCATCCTCACCTTCATCCTCATCCTCACCCTCATCCTCACCCTCATCCTCACCCTCATCCTCACCTACACCCTCATCCTCACCCTCATCCTCACCTAAACCTCATCCTCATCCTCACCTACACACTCACCCTCATCCTTATCCTCATCCTCATCCTCACCCTCACCTACACCCTCATCCTCACCCTCATCCTCACCCTCACCCTCACCTACATGTATACTCATCCTCAACCTCATGATGGTGCGAGGTGATTGCATCTGATTAGTACTTACAAAATACTAATAGGAAAAAAATTACCTGATCTGTACTGCGCATTCTCTATTTTCTCGTGTCTGTCAAAGAGCTTTTTGAAGTTATCTCGAGCAACATCTTTTAACTGAAGAACAAATAAAAGTTTTGGTTTGACTAAATTTCATCCTTCTGCAACTTTTCTGGCAACATACGGTAATATATATCATTAACATATATAGAACAGTACAAAGTTAGTGAAATGAATGACTGATATACTACGTAAAAGAGAAACTTGTCAGTGAACCAACATGATTAAGAGCTCAGAATAAGTCAGAATTTGCAACCTTAAACAGCTGCATGTTTCGTCCTTATTGAGACTCGTCAGTACGGTGTAGCAGAGAATGAAAAACCCAGCACGAATGCTATATAGTAAATTTATTCTCGCTCAAAAACTGTAGCTTTATCCGTAACTCGAACATTAATAAACTCAAAAACAATATGAAAAAATAACGACATTACGGATTTGAGTAAACCTACCGTCCGAAAATTAATTTATAAAATTATAGACTGTACTGCCAAGATTGTGTACGAAATGCTGTGCTACGTAAACGGTATTTACTCAGCTATTTATTTTAGTACTTTAACATTTCAAAGTGTTCTTGCGCCAATCGGAGACGTTAGAGATTCTATTTCATGTTTCAACTCATGCGTAAAAAACTCAACGAACTTACAGTTTACTCAATGATTTTCGACAAAAAGACAGATTTCAAAATAATGTATTTATACGTTATCTTCCATGTTCAGCGGTTTACTTTAGAAACGGTAGTCAAATGGCAAAGTTTCACCTGCCATTTTTACTGTTTTAGTTTGCAAGAATGTTTATGCGCCTCCGGAGAGATACTATACTATAGTATAGCGGCTAAGCCTCAAAAATAGGCCAAAGTTTGCACTTTCGATTAACACGAAACTTTCAGCACTTAATGTTCAGACCATAAGGTTTAATTTTAGAAGTAGAGCCACCTCGAATTCGAAATATTCGTGTGCTTATCTCCCAAATAAAGTCTTTTAATAATTATTTTTTAATTTTATTAATATCTTGTTAAATGATGCAAAAAGACAAGAGCTCAGGGCCTCATGGACTCCAAGTAAACAACCCAATAGGTGTTCAATCTCGTGGAATATTGACAGAGGTATATTCATCGTCGAGGTCTTGATGTTAGACCGAGGTAGCCAGCCAATCAGAAAGCTCATATCGCTAAAAAAGCCAATTATTTCATGAATATTCTGAGTGGAAAAAAAATCTAAAACGTTATACAATTTACAATTATTTCTTCATTATCTAGGAACACCAAACATAAATTACCTCCTCCACTTGTTCGTGCAACTTCTTCACTTTGCCAGACGAAGTCCTTCACAAAATCAAAGAGAGCTTGTGACATTCTGAATCTGGAACTTTTTATTATATTGGTGGTATAATAATTTTCTATAATTAATATGATGTGCGCACTGACAACAAAACACATATGAATATTTGTTGAAAAAGTTTTGAAAAATATATGAACTACGTGTACTGTAGGTAAAACATGTGATTTGTTCAACTCTAGGTTGAAAGTTTTTGGCGTAAGAAGATTTTAGCCCTTCGTCAGAGCAACATGAAAAATGACTTTGTTTCTTTATGAATTCGACATGTGTGCGTAACAATTTTAGTTAGACCCGAGTTATATTTCCTCTTTGCAAGTACTTACATGGTGTCATTTACAGCAACAGTGAAGAATACAAACGGTTCGGACAGAATTGAATAGTGCGGAATTATTCGGAGTTAACATCTGCTTCGTTTCACTTCCGTTGACGCAATATACAAACACGGATCTCGTGACCGAATGTTATCTTAAATTAACACTTCAGTCCACTTGATAGTTTTTGAAGCTATTTTAGGTTCACTAATTTTCGATTACTTATATTATCTAATGAAAAGAAATTCTAGTATCATATAGACTCTTGTTGTTTGGCCATCTGAGCTTAATCAAAAACATAAAACAAACACGAAATGGGACTCATTCACTCCTCGCAAATATAAAATCAATCTAATCCGTTCCCTCGCTTACCGCTACTTCAGAATTTGTTCTTCACCCGAATTACTTCAATTTGATCTCAACGAGCTGCGAAATCTTCTTCTACAAAATGGTTACCCACTAGGAACTATTAACTATAACATTAACGATGTACTAAACAAGAACAAAGACAAGCTTAAAAACCCATCTGTTGCGACAGTTCCTAAGAAAGATTTAATCATTTCGTTACCTTTTTTAGGTTTACAAAGCAACGAAATATCTAAACGTCTTAAATCTTGCGTTCACAAGTTTTATTCTTTTGTTAATCTCAGGGTTGTTTTTCAAAACAACAATAACATAGGCTCTTTTTTTCCATATAAAGATAGATTGAATCTCTCCCAAAGATCTAGGGTAATCTATAAGGCTAATTGCTGGGATTGTAATGATTTCTATAT